>JAGFMF010011589.1:821727-891236 GCA_019455555.1 Galemys pyrenaicus | reverse complement strand
GGTGATGGTGCACGGGTGAAATGGTGGTGGGTACCCCCTGGGGACTACAAATGATGTCAAATATAACTAATAAAAAAAATATATATTAATAAAAAAAAAAGATAAGATACACTACAATCAAAAGAGATTAGAGTAATACAGAAAGTCAAATACTTTGGAGCTCATATTCTGTTCTCACTTTCTCTGTCTCTTATCAACTGGAAGACCACAAGGAAGTTATTCAGTAATGAATAACTTTTTGGCCTTCTCTCCACTGTCGTACATTTGAACTAGACAGGCCAAGTAGACAACAAAGTAGGCAAAAGTTGTGACTCATGAGTGCATATGTATATTATATATATCTTTGTGTGTGTGTGTGTATGAATATGCCCATGTGAATATCTGAATTCTTTTGAAATACTACTTATTGAAATTGAAATTGTTAACTTATGGAAAATTTTATATTAAGCAAAGTTAAAATTTGAAATCTTAACATATTAATATTAGAATAAATATGTATTAGTTAAGATATTCAAAATTTATAAAACCATTAAAATAATTTGAGAAAAATTTTAAAAGTAGTTAACTATAAATTCATTGTTTATTAACTGTTGTCAGCATTTTCTAAACATTTCTGTACACACTGGCTCTAACTGAATGTTTTTATGCCTCATCTCATCATCTTTGACTGAAGATGTAAAGCCCTTTCAAAACTTTAGTCCCTCCATTCACAGAAACATGGATAACTCAGAAGGAAAAAGAAAAGTACTGGATTGTCTCACTCAGAGGAGGAATATAGAGGAACAAGAAAAGAAAAATAATAACATCAACAACAATGACAAAACCACAACTAAATTAAGCAAAAATAAACAGACAACTACAAATCAGAGACATTATGGAGGAAAGAGGTAGGGACTGAGATCAGGGCAAGGACGGGAGGAGAACAGGAAGGACGGGAGGAGAACAGGAACTGTGATGATGGTGCACAGGTGAATCAGTGGTGGAAATTCTAAGGGGACTACAACAAGAAAAGAAAGCAAACATTGTAAGAAAAATAAATAAATAAATTTGTTTAAAAAAACCTTTAGCCCCACTTAGGAAATCTAATTATCAAAGTGCTTCTCTTTAGTAAACTAAATTATTTCAACCTAGAATGCTTTCCTTTGCCTGCTCTTATTTTTTACCTTATGTTGAATACTGAAATAATTCATAGATTTTATTTCATCCTATTGTTATGTTTTTCTTCCTTCATGTGGAAGAATTAGAAAGTAAGAAAAAAAACTGCAAAAAGTTAAGATTATCTTCTCCCACCTAATTAGTCTCTCTTCCTATATTCCTTCTGTTTTGTTTGTTTGTTCGTTTTTTCAGAGTATGGTTCTTGACATTAAAGTGGTGCCAAATAAATATTTGATAAAATGAATGAATAAATAGGAGTGAAACACCAATGTCCATCATTTTCTTCGTTGTAAGATCCCTCATTCACAATGTTTAATGAACTAGTTAACCACCAGAATCTTGGTTAATATTTCAAACACTATTTATTTTTCTCAAGCCTTTAAACCATCAGTTCTTTGGGGATAATTTACTCAGTTTAAACATATTAAACTGAATATTTTAAATATATTCATTAAGTGTGTCCTTTATGAACAACCTATTGTCAATTTAAATAAGAACTGTGAAAGATTTAAGTGGTTTCATTAGTATATTTCCAATTTTACTCCAACTTATAACTGTAAACCCTTAATTCAAAATTATGTGTTGATTTATGTGTTTGTATAATTGAAATAATATTGATTTGAAATATTGTTTATGATTTAGAGGTACAGGACCTATACCTTTTGATGTTGTTAACACAGCACACCCACAACTAAAAATAAACACCATAGTCCTCCACCATAGTCCTCCATCATAGTCCACTGTGCACCCTCCCCAGTTTGTTCAATTCACTGACATAGAGACATACAAAGTGTTTTCATCACACAGGTGCTTCATCAATATTTTTTTCATTTGATTGATTGAGGGATTTTTAAACAATTTTTAGGCTACTTTTCTTTAAGTTGCCATAAATAAGGAATAAGGAATCTAGGGAGCGCATCTATTTTTAATTTAGCATATGCTAATCATCAAAAAAATACAGAGACTTCCTTCCTAAAATCAACAATAAAGTAATAAAGTGAAAACAAGACCATATCCATTGTACTACCTACCAGTTCGACTCTACTAAAAAGTCAAATGATTCTGCAACAAAACTGTGTTTTTACTTAAAATTAATATTGCTTACATATGAAGGTTGGTATATATCAAGATATATTCAATTGTGGTTATACTTCTAACTCTCCTGGAAAAAAAAAATCTTCCTTTTCAGTGACATTTTATATAGAATAATGACATACATAATAACTGGTAAGAACAGTGAAAAGTCCTAACCACTTGTCATTGGCCATCTGTGATATTAGCTTTGATACAATAAACTTACTATTGTATTTCCTTATGGGGTCCATAGTTCCTGAGATGAAGAAAAAAAATTAAAAGTGTAAATTAGGGGATCTGCTTAAACTCAGTATCAGCAATGTGAACAGTAAATGTTTCTCCTGATCCCTTGGTTGAACACATTTTCCATCGCATAGAAAAAGGTTGTTATTGTTTTAAATAGGTAGAGTTCTTTTGACCTAGCAGAAATTAGTAAGGTTTTTATCAAGAACAGAGTATGAATTGCAAACAGTATAGGTTCATGAATTGTTGAGAAAGTTGTTCATTAATATAGATTCTTCCATATACAAACTCAACAATGAGAAGAAAATGTTATCTATTAAGAGCTTTTTGATGCTTAAAAGCTATGCATATGTTGTCTTATTTAACCTTCACAGCTATGTTTCCATGCTTTATAAATGCAGAAATTCAAGTTTAGAGATTCTCAATATTGTACTCAATGTCTTATGTAACCTCACAATTTGTAAGTGGGAGGAGTTGGGTTTAAAACAAATTATTTTGAAAAAAAAAACAATAATGAAAGGGAGGAATGAAGATATTTTGACCAATTTAAATTATATATCTTGTGACACATGTAGGTAGAATTGAGAGTTAGAATTAATATGCTGCATGACAGAACAGGGTATGAAACATCTCTTGGACCTTCAATAAACCACACATAAGATGAGAAGACATGACCTGATAGTATCTTCTGTTTTAAAAAAGATGATGGCTCCAAAAACAAGTAGTAGTTGACTGTAGTAATTTGTGATTATGAGCTTAAAAAAAATCTCATGCATTATGTTCTATTAATGGAATAACCAATTTACACAATACTCAGATGTTAGGAAATAATAATCTTAATATTCTGAACAGACCATGCTTTAGTAGTTAAGTACTCTACCCCAACAATAGTGTCAAAATGTAATGCTGTGAAGCCATTTTAATAGATTATGAAGTTTCTTGAAATTATGAGATAAAAAGAACTGTGAAAATTGGAGAGATTTGTCCTTGAAAAAAAGGGGAGGCATGTTTCTGTCTATATTTGAAAAACTTCTAGGTAAAAAGGAGAAAATATCATAGGCACCTTCAGAAAACAGAAATTAAGTAGAAGTTCTAGAGAGTAAAATTTCAATTCAGTGAAGAGGACATAGTCTAATAATTATTTCTACCTTGGAATGGAATCACTCCTTTAATAAGTGTATGTGTGTGTGTGTATATATATATATGTATGTATGTATATAGGGTCTTTCATATATTGCTTTTGAGAGACTTTAGCTATATAGACATAGAGAGAATATACATATATATGCTAATTTGTTAAACATTTTTTGGTCTTACATATTTTTAACTTTACTCATTTTTTAAAATGAAATAATAATAAGGAAATAACTTTACATGTGGCATCTGTTTAATGCCCTGCCCTATAATTTCTTTATTGAACATAATGCATATTAATGCACACTTTATGCAAATTTTTTGACTAGTAGATAGACGTGCTTATAAAATATCCCTGAGCAATGGGAGTAACCATCAACAGGAATTTTCCCAGGGTTAGAATTAGGAGTGGCAAGTAGGAGGCTTTCAACACAATAAACTACAAATAAAAGAAGATACCAATCTAAGAAACTCTTTAATAATAAAAAGACACATTTTGTCGAAGAGGCAGAAGAAAATCTGCCTCCCATATTAAAATATGTTTAAAGAATGACTTCAATGTTACTGAAACTTTTCAAATTTTTAGCTAGTAAAATGTTCATTACTTATGCTTTATTAATATTAATTTGTGTAATGAAGCCTAAGAAAACTATATTAAAATAGATTTTTCACATTATTTTCCTGAAGTATAATAAAATAATGAAAAATTTGACCTCTTTTTCTAACATGCTCTTTTCTCCTGTATTTTCTATTTATGTTGCTGAGCATAAAAAGATCTAACTTGTCAAACTAACTTAATGGGGATAAAAGTGAAAAACTATTTGGATAATAAATTGTTTTATCCAAAGTCCCCATCCATCCCTGGTAGTACTTTTGTCTTCAAAAATATAAATCAAATCTTAGCAAATCAAAACATTTCCATTCTCTGATAACAAATACCAGAACTTTTTTTTCAGACAGCCCCAATAAAATTAGATATATTCTTACAGTCTCATTTCCATATTAAAAATCACTACATAACATGCTTTCCCTCCAGTAATTTGTCATACTTTTCACTCAGCCAGTTCAATCTACTTTTGCTTGATCTGCATATTACCTGAGTTTATTTATGAAGGTCATGCTAATTTACACACACACAATAAGGCAATGAAACATTCACAACAGGTTCTAACAAAGCAATTCATATCACCAAATCTTGATTATGTTGTGCTGAAAAAGTCCTCTGAGACATTTTAATAGGGTTAGAGGCTAGCTTGCTACCTCCAATGGCTATTAGCAATGTGCTCAAGTCCCTGTGTGTTACTACACCAACACACAAATTGTAGAACAATTGATGGCACTGTGCCTTGGTATTTCAACCAGGATGCTAATTACTTATCTATCTTAGTAAAGGCTGTTATGGTAACTGATAAACTGTTTTTAAAAGGATGGAATAAAGGAAACTAGTATGGTGGGGGAAAAATAATAAGAACATGTTCCTTGTGTTTGTAATAATTTAAGTAAATATTATAGGTAAACCTACTTCACATAATCATTTTAACAATATGTTAGTTGTTAATATTTTGATAATCAAAAAGACTTTGGGGTAAACCACAGACACTGAGAGAAGAAGGGGAAGGGAGAAATATTGGTATTTCCTTTAATCATAAGATTAATAATTCTGATGATCAACAATTCCTAAATAAAGACATTACAGGTTTATATAGCATCACCTCTGAAACATATAGCATCATCTTTGAAAAACTTCAAGACAGAGGAAAAAACAATAAACTTGAATCCAATCAAGTCTAACATCTCACTCCTTCTTTATGTGAAATTCAGAGGTGAGAGATTTAAGTTATGTAACACCATGGGGATGCAAACACACAAATTAGAAAATGAGAAAACTGGCCGAGTTTGCTTCAAAAAGAGGGGAAGCATGAGGTAGAGGAATGATTACAAAAAATAAAATGGAGTGTGTGATATTTCTTTGGATACAATTCAAATAAAGCTAATGGAAAATGACATTTTGAAGAGTTGATAAATTCCAAATATTATCACAGCTTTAGATGGTGCAAAGAGTCTCAAAAAGTCAGTATTAATTTTGCTGGTGTGACAAGGATATTATGGTAAAGTAAGAAAAAAATTAATTTTTTAGTGATGTCTACTAAAATATGTGGGGGAGAAATGACATACAATCTGGAATTTGCTTTAAAATGCTTGAGCAACAACCACTACTCAAAAAGAAATAGGTGACACAATTGTGGAAAATTCTTGATAATTCCTGAGTTGGGAATAGTTACATGATGGCTCATTATAACATTCTATTTTTTGTATATGTTTGATTATTGTTGTAAAAAGTTTAATTGCATCTTCTGGCTTAGTTGGCAGCTCTGGGCAGTTCATGTGCTATAATAAAACAATCAATATTCTATTTTTCCCCCTCTGCATTTGAGCTGAAATTCTTATTTATGTTAGTGTTCAACAGACTATGGATCCTTGATCTTTCATTCTCAATTCACTTATTAGGGAGAAGGCATTGTCATAATTAATTCCCAAGGTATCAGTGATCCCTAAAGCTGAATGAGATATTTACTGAGAAAGGTTTTGCCTATTTTTCTTCAGTTGGTATTTCTCTAATGCATTTCTAGACATTTTTAACAAATAATCAGAAATGAAAATGAACTCATCATAGACTCTATCTAGATTAAGTACACATCCCCGTTTATCTGAAATAAACGTGTTGCCTTGGTTTGGATGATAAATTCTGTTCACCCTAATTCTAAGCCTTTCAAAGTCTAAAACAGAGACTATCTGCTATCTGGAATATAAATAGATACTTTAAACAGGTTAGGTTTTGTTGTTATTAATGATTTTGTATTTATGATCATTGCCAAAACTGACTCACTAATATCTATTTATCTACCCACCTACCTATCTAATTACCTATATTATGGGATAAGTCAGTGCTGCCTTTCCAAATATACCGAATTTGCTAGACAGCTGTTAACTTCATGTTTTGTTTTATACTTTAGCAATCAAATTAAATTCTTCCCTTAAATGCAACCACTTCCTTGCAGCATTGTAGTCTTTTTTTTTTTTTTTTTAAAGATTTATTTATGTACACAAGAGCTGGGGTACAGGCCAGAGTTCAGGGAGGTGAGAGGATTCACCAGAGACAGAGCAGGGAGCAGAACAGGCAGACTGACTGAAACACACTGCTGAGGGGAGCAGCGGGTGAGGCAGGAGAGGTCTGCTACACCATGTGGGCCCCCTCCCTGGCTAGCAGCAGGGATCAAACTCGTGCTGAGGTGGCTGCGGTTTGCTTCATAGTGCATTGCTTAACCCGCTGTGCCACCAGGGAGGGCCCAGCATTGTAGTCTTAATCTGTGCCCTTACTAAGGAGTTTGGAAGGAACCAACAACTATCAAATCACAAATTATTTAAAGTAATTTCCCTAATAATTTGTAAGAAATGATTAACTTCTTTAATAGGTAGCTTTTTCATAACACTGCTCAGAACATAGATCCTGGTTCTCTCAGTGATAATCTGATATGGTAATACTCTATAATTAAGGCCTGCCAATAACATTACTTTTTCCCCCATGGGGGAAAAAAAAAGTCAACAGACATCATAGCAATCACTTGGCAAATAAAAAGATTTGCCATTTAACCATATTCACACACAACTAAGCTTATTTCCCAAGATTTGACATTGCTAAAAATTACTGATTACAATATGTATTATAAAAACAACCATCCTAACTCTATTAAACAGCATACAATTCCTACTTTCTGGGTTACCTGATAAGAAAAGAATAGACTTCTATCTATATTATTTCACAGTATACTTGTCACCAAAATATATGCATGCATTAATGTACAGCAAATAATCTCTTCTAAATTTTACAATTCATCTTTAATACTCATATTGGCCCAGTGATTTATAATATACTAAGCTCTACTATGGTTATTCTTGGCCACCCAACAAAATTCAAAATCTTCTCTATCAATTTCTAGTGTTGTTCCTCCTGCTGCTGCATTTCCTTCCCATAGTTCCAATTAGCCTTTAACCATTCTGTTCTCAAAATCACACTTCGCTGTAAATACCTTCTATCCTCAACCTAACTCCAATATTTTCTAAACAATCTTTCTTTTACTATACCTTAACTTTCCAGTAAAGAAAATCTTCATTCTCATACCACACACCAAAGGAGCACTAGTAGAAAAGCCTCTCCTAGTAATCAAATAAACTATTACTTTCCCCATTTTGAGGTACGCATCATCAAGCTACATTACTCCTTCTTGCTCATCATCTTTCTCTCCTCCAAATGATCCCCTCAATTCCCCTAAAGAATTTGACAGTCAACTCAGTCAAATTCTGTCTGTTCTATAATATAATTCTGTATGACTTCAACACCCATGTCATTAGTCTTTAACAGCCTAGTGTGCAAGTTCTTTGACCTTCTTCCAACATACAAACTACCTTTACTTATGCTTCCATTTAAGATCAATACTGAGAACTGCTCAACTTCAAAATTATAAATGTTATCATATTATTTTCTCCTTCATTAAGCTTTCTCATTTTATTATTTACAATATATCTACTTGATGTCAGTGAAGCCTCTAGAATTGGTTGTAGTATGTACACAATTTTAAAGTATCCTTTTTTTTTTAAGATTTTACTTATTTATGCATATAAGAGCTAGGGTACAGGCCAGAGGTGTGGGAAACAGAGCAGGGAGCACAACAGGCAGATCTACTGAAATACACTGCTGAGGGGAGCAGCGGGTGAGGCAGGAGAGGTCTGCTGCGCCATGTGGGTCCCCTCCCAGGTTGGGGATCAAACCCAAATTGCAGTGGCTGTGGAAGCTCCACAGTGCGGCACTTAACTCCTCTTGCCAAAGGAGGCCCGAGGTCCTTTCTTATTCTCTCTTTCTTTCTATGGCTTAAGTAGTACTACAAGAAAATAATATAGAGAGAGCTTTAGAAGAAGGTCATAATAAGATAAAACATTATATGGTCAACATGTACTATATATAAAAAAAATTAGGAGAAAAACTGAAAATGAGGACAATTCCTGTGAGATTGTTAGGTAGCCTGACAAGTTTTTGTTTGTTTGCTTTTAATTTTAATATATTTTACTTAAGCAAATATATCAAAATACTACTTTTTATCATGTACACAGTATGAAAAAAATTAATGTGATATTTTATTTTTTACATACCAAGTCTTTGAACTCTGGTGTGTTTTTTACATTTAAAAATATGTAAATCTGAATAGCTATGGTTTATATAACAAATCTGCCAAGTGTTTTAAGTGATCAAAAGAAATTAAATGTTCAGTTGAATTGGAAAAACAAAAGGGGACACTATTATCAAGTAAGACAAAGACAGTAGCTTTGGAACATTATGAAATGAAAGGTATTTTTTTATTTCATTGTTCAAAGGAGGAAGTTTCATAAAAGACAGTCCCAATTTTTTTTTTTAATGTCTGTGGTCTTAACAAAAAAAAAAAATCTATCTTCTTTTCTTTGACATTTTACCTGTAACTCTCTTTGAAGCACTGAAATATAAAATATATCATTTATTTTGCTTTAATATTTATAGCTCAGAGCAAGTGAAAAATTAATTTCAATACACTGTGTGTGTGTAACAAGATTGAGAAATTTGCGAAATTATATTCTAGCATTCGTTCTCACCTAATAAAATTTATAAATATTGAAACTAAATATTATAAGTGCAAGTTATTTGCTCTCTCTCTTCTTCCTCATTCACTCCCTTCCTTAAATCTAGTCACATATCACAACCAAGTCTCAATGAAAATAGATTTTTTCACGCAAAATCAATATTTATATATAACTTGTATAATCGGTGCTGTTCTAAGAACTTCATGTATATAATGTAATTTTTTCCTTATATTAATCTACAAGATAGGCATTATTATTATCCTTTTATTATATACATAAACTGGGCAAAATGAAGCTAAGTAATATGTTTGAAGTAATAAAAAATGGAAGTAAATTCAAACCCAGATAGCCTAGGACCAAAATATATGTACTTAGTCACTGTGTCACATTATTCTTTAACAGGTGTTTAGGTTATCCAAAGCTGCTTTGAAAAAAGGAATGTAGCAATATAGCAGTATTATTTTGTAATGATAAATGCAACAAAGTCAGTTCTGGCAGTATCCACTGTCATTATCCACTTATGGCAAAAAATATATTTAACCAGAATTCCCTTGCCATGCACACCCATAAAAAATATACACATACACATATGTACATCCATATAAAAATACACAAACTTAAGCACCTATACTTCTATATTGACACATCTCCATAACATTGTTCTCTTAAAAAACTGGTCTATCACATTATTGTATTTTATGGCATTTCTAATAGTCATATTCTGCACTTATTTTTAAAGAACTGATAATAGTATGATGAATAACATAAAATGGAGGTGGATACAGTCCATAAAATGACAAATGATGTTTTGTGCACTAGTTTGGCAACAGTAAAACATGCTTGCCTCACCCATTATTAGAGCTCCATAAATCCATTTCCAACTCGTTTACACAACTCATTGGAATGTTGTGCTGTAACAACTGATTGATTCATACGTTTTTCCGACCTCCACTTCAATTCCTTATAAACAAAGGACAGAAGAGGGTCCTATTTCCCTACATACCCCAAGACACTGTTCAGCAACTGTTAGAAAAAAATGTGATTTCATGGTATGCTCTATTTAATTTCAGAATTTCACTTATTATACCATATGTAACTATCATTTTTCCTTGTATATATCCATACTAGGCCAGCAGCCCCTTGAGGAAAATATTATATTCAGTACACTTTTGGGTCCCCAACATGTAAGACACTATTTGACATAGAGCAGTTCAATAAATATTTGCTGAATGGTAAATGAGCAAAAAAAAAAAAAAAAAACCAGTCTTTTTTTTCTCAGCAGTTATTTTTGAATGAAGTTATATACATGATCCTTGGTAATAAATAGCATATACTCAAAGAAAGAAAAACTGAGGACTAAGTCTCAGAATATGATAGCAAAGCAACATAGTTCCCAAAGGATAGAAACTAGTGTATCACTGACCTAAAAGGAGTAATAAAAATGAATTATAAAATTTAAGCAAGAACTATGTATTCTTAGCACCTTAAACTTACATATTAACTTGTAGAAAGTTAGAAAGTTCAAAATTTTTCTCACTTTTTCAAATAGTTCTAACGACTCAAAGTAAAAGAGTTGAGATGGAAGAAATCTTTATTTTAATCAAAATAACATCATAAACACAATTGTAGTTTTAAAATGGCTTCAGTTAGAGATAAAGATAGTCAAACAATATAGATGTTAATTGAAATGTTCAGGATGTAAAAGCAGTTGACTAATTTTTAATTCATTATCAACTTTTACCATGAAATCTCAAATTAATTGTTATACATTTAACAAAAGGATAAATCGTTTATATAAAAATTATTTAAAATCTATGAAAACAGTTTGCTTCCATTTATATTTTTAAAAATCTAAACAGAAAGCATCATACAATACATATGCAATATATCCTAGCAGTTTTGTACAAAGTAAATATATTTTATTTTTAAAAATTTTTTAAAGCATTTAAATCTTTCATGAAAAAAATCTACAATACGCATTTTCTTAAATTATCAACTTTTAGGTATAAGTGAAAAATTAGAAGGGGTTAACAAAAAACACAAGTGTCAATGAAAATAACATATTAAATTTCTGACTGTTATGTAGGAGAGAAAATTAATTTTTCCTGAATAATATAATATCTTCATATTATTATTCCCTTAAGAGCTTGGTGTCAAGAGAAGCCATCATTTAAATTTCCACTACAAGAAAATATTAAGTCATTATGTACCAGTCACAGAAGAGTCCTATTAATAGTCTCTAGTATCTAAATATACCTAATGTAACTAAAGTATGGATAGATTTAGGCATAAGAAGACAAAAAAGATACAAAATTTGGTTTTGTATGTGTGTATGAAATGTAAGAAACATTTAGAGAAATGATATGTATATAAAGTTCTAGAAAGGGAGTGGTAAAATAAAGTGGTAAAAAAATTAATTTCAAGAAATGATGGAAATTTTTCAAACCTGAAGATATGTCTCAAATTTTAAAAACATAATGAAATTCTAGGAAAATAAAAACAAAACACCTGTAACTTTCATAGTAATATCCTGAAATTTTTAAAAAATGTTTTAAATACCCTTTTTAAAAAGAACTACTATTTTTCTGATTTCCCTTTTTTTAATTATTTCTAACATTTGTCTTAATTGTTGTCAAAATTTTTAGACAGTATTTGATGTCACCCCACAGGTGTAATCGCCATAGTTTTCCCACCACCCATGATCCATCACCACCATCCCTTGTACTCTCCCTCCCGTTTTGACCCTTTCCCTCCCCTTCCCTAGAAAGCCACTGTCTTTATAAGAGTTAAAGCTGACATTTTAGAATTACCCAGAAGACAATGGAAAGATATTTTCAATGTAGAGAAAGAAATGTATAGTAACATTAAATATCTAAACATTAAATAAGTTAACAAAAGATATTTTAATTTTAAAAAGTAAAAAAGAAAAATAGAAGGATTAAGATGTACATGAATTGGTAGATTGAATACTGTAAAAAAAAAGCAGATCTTTGAATGTTTTTTCAATGTAATCCTGGTTTTGGTGGAAACACACAGCTGACTTTAAAATTTATAGGAAAGTGCTAAGAGTCAAAGTAGCCAAAAATGTCAAAGAACAACAACAAAATTGAAGTACTTTACTATCAAACTTTATTATAAGAACAAGAGTGATTAATAAAGTACATTACCAGGTATACACAAATAAATATCTCACAGAATTAAATAAAAAGTTCAGAAAGTTATCTGTGCATCTATAGACATTTATGGAAATGGGAAGTTTTTTTAAATAATTAGGGTCAGTCAATTTAGAGAAAAATGTACTACACTCACATTAAAAACATAAATCCTAGTAGATTCCAGGTAGATCACGTAAGTAAGAAAAGTAATAAAGTATCTAAAGGATAAAATAGGGAAACATTTTATTTATTTTAAGTAGAGTTCTTTCATAGGACACAAAAAACCCACTAGCAATAGAGGAAAACACTGATAAGTAGGATTACATTAAAAATAAAATTTTCTATTCAAAAAAAGACACTTAAAAGAGGGAAAGGTGGGCCTCCCTGGTGGCACAGTGGATTAAGCAACGCACTATGAAGCAAACCTCAGCCACTGCAGCACGAGTTCGATCCCTGCCGCTGGCCAGGAAGGGGACCCACATGGTGCAGCAGACCTCTCCTGCTGTGCCTGCTGCTCCCCTCAGCAGTGTACTTCTGTTAATCTGCCTGTTCTGCTCCCCGCTCTCTGTGGTGAATCCTCTCACCCCCCTACACCTCTGGCCTGTACCCCAGTGCTTGTGTGCATAAATAAATAAATCTTAAAAAAAAAAAAAGAGGGAAAGGTAAGCTACATAGTGAACATTTCCAACACATAAAACAAACAAGTTTCAAATTCCTACAGGTTTATTTTGCAACATCCCACAGGTAGTATCAAAGAATATGTTGTAATTGTGAGTGTGGTTGTCTACATATGTTCAGCTTTATCTTTTTGTTTTCTTTGTGAATTGATGGAAGCATGAAGCAAGATCTGGAAAATGGGTGTAAGCAGAAGTTGCATGTACATTTGCTTCTGTTGGTCTCTCTGTTGTCCTAGCATGGCATCCAACAATATTTAAACTGATGGCTGCTATCAATCATGATATCCAAGAGTGAGCTTGAATGGATATGTAGATAGTTGAGGTTGTATAACAATTTATGTGATATAGCTTATGATACAAAATGTATTTTTAATGTGGATTACAGTAAAAAAATAAGTGAAGGTATATTCTCAAAGGATATTTGAATGGATAATTTGAAATCAAACTAAATTTCTGAAAATAAGTAACCAAAGCAAGGAGAATTAACAGGGTGAGCACCATTCCTTACAAATTTATAAATGTAAATTCTCCATCAGAATCATTTGAGGAGCTTATACAGAAATTCATCTAATCATTCAATAAATATTTTAGAATTTGTTAAGTGCCATATCACAGTAGATAAACAATGACAACACAGATCAATATGAATATAGATCCATACTGACCTAGTCTAGTGGTTCTTAGTGGTTCCTAAAACCTCTCTACTCTTCCTAGTACTTATCAGAATTACTCTGTTATTTAAAAAAATTATCCTTTGTGCTCTCTTCCATCAAAGGGATTTTCAAGTTTCTTTTCCAATATTTCACCAAGAAGATAAAAGGTAAGTATAGCATGCTTTCAATCACATATATTTGAAAGAGTTCATTAATTAAACTATAAAAGATAAAAGAATTAGGTTTACTATTGGAACACACATATTAAAAATGAAAGTTTACTATCAAGGAACACTACACACTGGAATTTATATCTTTTTTTCCTTTTATTTATACATATTTGACATCAACTGTGGTCACCAAGGATTTCCCACCACCACTTCACCAATGCACCATCACCTCAGTCCCTTGTGCTCTTTCTGCCCTCTACCCACTCCCTCCCCCCCCACCAAGTGTCCCCTATTTAGTCTTGTCTTTTTGTTTTTGTTATTAATATTATTGTTGTTGTTATTCTTTTCTTTGGTCACTATTTGGTTCCCTTATATTCCTCCTAGGGGGGAGACCATCCAGTATTTTTCTTTTGCCTTCTCACTTACTTCGCTGAGCATGATCCCTTCCAGCTCCATCCATGTTTCTATGAATGACTCTAGTTTATTTTTTTTTATTGCTAAACAGTATTCCATTGTGTATATGTACCACATCTTGATCCAATCATCTGTTTGGGGGCATTTAGATTGTTTCCAGGTCTCACCTATTGTAAATAGTGCTGCAATAAACACAGAGGTGCAGGTAATCTTTTGAAATAGTGTTTTTGTGTCTTGGAACTCTACTACACTGCTGGTGGGAATATATATATTATATATATACATACACACACAAAAGATAATCCCTTCTATACTTGTATCATTGCAAACTGATAAATGACGAGAAAAAATAAAATTAAAATGCTGATTTTATACAACAGAGAAAAACAAAATATTTTAAATTTGTGAAAAATTAGAACTTCTATGATTCTTAATTTTACTACTTCTTACTTAATTCTTACTACATACTATGACATAATTTCCATTCTTTTTTCTAAGCTATTGCAAATCAAACTTCAGTTCTAATCATTATAGATGTATTCAAGTATATCATCTTTTTTTTTACCTTTTTTTATTAATATAATTTTTTAAAAAAATTTACATATACTCGCCATCAATTGTAATCCCCATGTATTCCCCATCACCATCTCACCAGTGCACCATCACCTCAGTCCCTCATGCTCCCATCTTCCCTCAAACCTCCCCCTCCCCTACCCACTAAGTGTCCCCAGTCTGTCCTTGTCTCCTCATTTTTGGTTTCTGTGTCTTTATTGCTGTTATTGTTATTATTATTGTTCTTATTCCTTTCCTTGAGCCTTATTTGGTTCTCTTATATTCCTCCAAAGGGAGGAACCATCTGGTATTTTTCTTTTGCCTTCTGACTTACTTCGCTGAGCATAATCCCTTCCAGATCCATCCATGTTCCTATTAATGAGTCTAGTTTTTCATTTCTGATTGCTGAGTAGTATTCCATCATGTATATGTACCACAGCTTCCCGATCCACTCATCTGTTTTTTAGGTTGTTTCCAGGTCTTACCTATTGTAAAGAGTGCTGCTAGAAACATAGGGGTGCAGGTATTCTTTTGAATCAGTGTATTTGTCTCAAGTGTATCATCTTAACAGCCCTTAAGCCATGTCAAACTTGATTTTAAAATATATACTTACAATTAAAATTTGATTTAAAAATATTTTCGAGGGGCCTCCCTGGTGGTCAAGGGGTTAAAGCCTCAGCACCTTTGACCTCTATAGTGTGAGCTCAAACAACCCTCCCCAACTCCAAGAGTTAACTCACCTATGGCACAGCAGACCTCTCCTGTCTTGCTTGCTGCTCTCCTTAGTAGTATACTGTTCTGCTCCCCCACTCTGTCTGTCCTCTAACCCAGAAAATTCACAGAATCTCAAATCCAGAAGTTTGAAAATGTTTAGATTCTTATTTTGATCAAAATCACTCTAATATGAATTGCAAGGAAGAGAAGAGAATGAGTGTGATTTAGGGGTAAGAAAAGTTCAAACACACACAAAATACTTTTATAGTAGTTTTTATGGAAACATTCACAATCTAAAAAATCTAGATTAATTTTTAGGGATTTCCAAAATAGGGAAAATTGATTCATTTTGGGGAAATCTATTGTACCACCTTTTGCATATCTTAGATATCTTCTGGTCATGTTAATCACTGCATACAACCTATGCTCTGCCTCCATTATTTATTAACGCATTTTATGCATTAAAGAAACATGAAAAAAATGGGGGGAAAAGATATGTTAAAACACTTTCTTTCAAAACCATGAAATTATATTTACTTTAAAAGGACCAAAATATCATGTATCTGACAAATGGGGTTTATTAAACAAGAAAGAAAATGGAAGCTCTGAAATGCTTTCACACTCATAAAATATACCATTTGAAATGTCCCATTCATATTAAATGCTTAAACTACAAAATGTTCTGACAAGCAGAACAACAGAAACTATTATAAAACTGAATTTTATAGTCAGGAAACTTGAGCTATACCAAATGTTTTAGAGTTTTAAACTCTAAACTAATGTTTCAACTAAATAAAAATGTTAACCCCCAAAACTAGACTCTAAATAAAAGGAAAGATTATTCTGTGTGACTAAACAGATGCCATAAGTATGAAGAATATATAGTAATATTCAAATAGTCAAAATACTTATTCATTCATTCAGCAAATATTTATTAAGTGCCTACTATTTTCAGGTTCCACTCCAGGAATTCAAGATATAACACTGGACAAAACATACAAATACCTGTCTTCATGAAACTATGCACTAGTAAGGGGAAAGCAACAGAAAACAAAATAAATAGACATAAAGTATGTAAATATTTAAGTAAGAGTACACAGACTAAGTGGAAGAAAATTGATTTTAACAGTCAGGATCTCCCTTTGGGGTGAGGGAAGTTATTTGGAGAAGATGGAAAAAAGAATATCAGCAATAAGCCCTCTAGCTAAAACGCAGTCAGCTAAAGTCCATTCTTCAATCTTCCTGATTACAGATAATTATTTGTCAGGGGAGGGGTAGGAAAGAAAGGAAAATGCCAAAATAAGCTCACATCACCCATTCATCATATGATTGGAGAAGTCTGATTTGGATAAACTTAGCATAGATTTGTGTAATTTTCTTCTGCTTCTGGTAATTATGCAATTCTATAGTTAGCTCAGTGTATTTCTTCTTCCATTTCTTATCTCTTGTCTTATAGGAATGCTTCCCTTCTGATATATTTAACATAATTTTCTCCAAGCATGTGTACATAGTAGGACTCATGCAATGGTTTTAAGTGGTAGACAATTAAGAACACACTTTTATTTACAGGATTTATGCTTAGAACAAGATTTATCGTTCAGGAAAGATTTGAAGAAAAATCTCAAGAAAAAAATGTAAATAATGTTAGTGCAAATTTGTGTGGGTTAAGATCCTCAAGAAATTAGTGACATAATTTGTTTTAAGTAATACAGCTTTTGTAACTATTCTAGATTTTTTTCTAGTATTTGACTAGATTTAGTAAACTTTACACTTTAATAGTCTTTTTCCTTACTACTGTCCATTCTGCCAATGTATAGAAAAACATAGTAAAGAAATTGGAACATGTATATTTTTTTCTTGATATCTATTTTCCACTAACTTAAATAAGTGCTTCTTTTCCACTGGATTCTGAAGTTATCATTTCTAACACAGAGATTAACAAATGTTAATGACACTATTGTTTTGGTTCATTTATTTGATTTTAATAGGTTACAACTATTTACCTAGCTAATGTAGAAATATTATCACTTTTTATTCTCTTTAATATTTTTTTACTTGAAAATAATATCAAATAGTGTGAGAAACTAGCAAGTACAATTAAATCTTACCTAGATATACCCTTTGAAACATCAGGTTAGATTAACCAAAAACTGTAGTGAAAGAATAAAATTAAATATTTAAAAGGTAAAAACAGAACCACTTCATTATATAATAGAAGATACAGACCATTCTCTAATGGAAGCGGCTCAATTTCAACTTTCTTTCTTAAAGTACTGTTAGCAAATGTTTTGCAAAAGGAAAAGAGAAATGCAATTAGAAAGCAGAGAGAAAAGCATGCTGCACAGCGCAATAAAACAGATGGTTCAGCCCCTGAATCTATTTTTCAGTGTGTGGTAGTTATGAAGTTTTGTTGTGATCTGATAGTACGTAGGTCTTCAAACACATTTGAATTCATCTGTCACTTAATTTCATGAGTCTATGAGTACCCACAATAAAAATATGTGTCGCTTTCAAAGTCTGTATGAAATATTACCAAGCCATTATAAAAATGTTATTTTCCCATTAGGTAATAAATAAAAGTACATGTAGCTTTCAAACATTGTATAAAATGTTATCAAACTATTATAAAATGTTATTTTACATTTAGATAATTATCTAAATAATTTTCTAAAATTCCAATTAGAGAATAAATATTCATTTCTATCATATTATTTGCTGACAATCACTGAGAACTCCAGATGAAAAACATAAAAATTCTTAAAACAACAATACTACTAGTGATTTAAAATCAGATCCCTTTATAAAGTGCTTTCAGCTATACTTAATCTGTTTCGTCAGATTTAAGTGACTGGCAAAGAGTTCATCAACATTATTGCTACTATTATCATTATTTTATGCAATAATAAATTTAGGGACTCTTGAGATTTATTAAACATTAAGGATGATTTGATGTATTTAAAAATGTAGTAAGCACATTGGGTGAAAGTAAATAAAGGAATAGATAATTCTCCCATTTTTCCTCAAAAGGAATCAAGCATTTTTCATAAGAACCACCATTTTCAAAAGAATATGATTACCTAAGCACAGGAGTAATGACCTGGACATGCTCCTCAAGAGACTGACTCATCCTTGGCTATGGGTTTTTTACTCTCACCCCAACAATGTAAATGAAGCCATCAATACCCTCAATGGCTCAAACTACAGACAAAGACCATCAAGGTTTCCTACTCAAGACCCAACACTGCCTGAGTCAATGGGCTTCCCAAGATCATGAGCCAGAAAGAAAAGGAGCAGATCTTCTCTCAATGTGGTAGCATCATCACTTCTCATATTCTGGTGGACCAGGTCATGGGTATCTCTCGGAGTGTTGAATTCACTCCCTTTGACTAGAGCATTGAGGCTGAGAAAGCCATCAAAGGATTAAATAGGCAGAAGCCACTGTGTGCAGTCTAGCCCATCGTGATTAAGTTTGCCGACAGATCTGCTCACTCACATCTACCAGTCATCTGCCAGACACTAGGCCCAAACACAGTGCTTCTAACTGAATGATTTGCTCAACATGCCCACAGAGTCAAGAGGTAACAGTGCCCCCACCTTGCTGTTCCCAGTCTTAGCCTTTCCTTCATGGACCCTTGCCTGAGGGACTCCATTTTCTCCCTATCACTACCTTACCCCTAGGACTGACATCTGAGCCTTGTCTACACTGTCTGAGAGTAGTGTGGTCATTAAGAGATTTGGTTGTTACCCAACCTAGGCAATGCCTCCTAAGAACTACTATGGAATCTGGGTGGCGGCTATGGCTCTCATCTCAGTGAAAGGCAGGCAATATTACTGGAAGCAATAATGAACATGTTTTCATGTATGTGCCAATATCATATTGTTTTTAGTAATGTTGTTTTATAGTAAAGTTTGAAGTCGCCTAAAGTGATGCCTCTGTTCCTCTCCTTTTTCCTAAAATTTGTTTTTGTAATTCAAGACCTTTTATGGTTCTGTATAAATTTCAAATTTGAGGTTCAAGTGGATATGACAAAAATTGTTGGTATTTTGATAGCATTGCATGAAATTTATATATCATGTTGGACAAGTTTTCTTGTCAAAAAACTTTATATAACAGCTTCATTTCATCTAGCCTTAGAGTTGATGAAAATTAAGAATTATTTTATAAGCTAGAACTTATGATCATGGAAGAATTTTATGTTCACAAAATATGCCAACAGTACCATCCCCATCTTCAGACAGATAGATTAGTTTTACATAGCAATATATATGAAGACATAGCAATACTCACAGTAGTAATAAGTACATTTAAAATCCTTTGAGATTACAGTCCAAAGATTATGGCCTTTGGGATTTGAGGAGTCTTGGGGAGCTTGCCAAAGCAGCTTGAAGGAACAAGAAGAATGGCATGATCATATCTGTGGACTTTTAGTTCTCATGATAAAAGTATCTGTAAGTGTTGGAAATAGTGGTGATGGCAATGGGAACAGAAAAAGGAGCTCCATCTCTCTCTTAGTGTTGCTATGAATTGTGCCAACAAATGTTATAGATCAATTCTCAAAGGAACTTGAAATATCACTTTGTTATTCAAAAGAAAGAGAGTAGATTGTCATTTTATTCCTTGAAATGTTTCAAAATTTCATAATACCTGAGCATTAGTTAATGAAAGCAGAGGGTTTAGAGTTTCTCAGACCTGCATTCTGAAACCAGAGTCAGTGTTTACTCACTGAGAAATGTGTGCAAGTTACTCAGCCTCTCAGGGCTTCAGTATTCTACACTGAAAAGCAATGCTACGTATATTTAATAAGGGAGTTTATATGAGGAATAAATAATACACAGAAAGTGCCTAGAGAAGGGAGAAGGGAAGAGATGGAAACAAAGTGGGAAAGTAACCTAATCATCTATGATAAACACACATCATCCTTATTAATTTGGCCTTACATAGGAATGTGTAGCTAGTGCAATGTATAAACAGATACAGATTTTTTCCACAACCTTGGAAATACTCATCACGGGCTTGATAACATATGATATAGGGAATGGGCATATAACTATCCTGAACTTAAAAATGACTATTAATTTTCCTAGCACAATGACTATGAAAAAGGAAGATTTAATTTATTGCAAAGTATCCAGCAATAGAACCCGTCACTTTCTAGTATAGGTTGTTTAAAACATCCTTGGCTTTCCCATGAAAGAGGTGAATTGGGACTATCTACCCACTAAAGAGTTAAGTTTTTCATTATCCATAGGTTAAAAGTTAGTCTATTTTATCTACAAGTTACCCAATGTCAAAAATTCCCAGGGGATCCAGTCAAAGTCAATAACAGAGCTGTTTTCCTTACAGGCAATGCCAGAGTATGTGTTATGAATCTTCATCTGAAATTATCAAGAAAGAGTCAATCCAAGAAAGAAAAGGAATGCTCCCTATCATAGTTTAAGCATATGTTTTCAATCACATAACCAGCTAACATAGTTTTTAAAGTGAACTTGTTGATGAAAAAATAAAAAAGTGGAAAGAAACAGATATTCAACTAAAAAGGCAAGAAAGGGAGTTATTAAATTTTCAGTAAACTTCATTTTGTTTAAAACAAAAAGTATATGAATATTGCCTTAGATTAGTATTTCGCCCTATGTAAAAAAGCATAACACAAATTTTATCTCAATAAATGCAGTACATAATTCTTTATCTGTATGTAAAGTGCAGTTAATACAATAAACTGAAAAGCTAACTCTGCAAACATTAAAGCTAATGATGAGTCCTCAAGTGCATTTCCAAAGATGACCCACTGATGAGACGAAATATAAAATAAATATGTATGAACATAAATGACTTTATTTGGGGTCATGCATAGTTTCCTTAATCGTAGAAGGGATTTTGTTGTTAACTAACTCGTAATTAGTTAAAAAAAAAAAAAAAGAGAGAGAGAAAGATGGGATGTTGCTTTTATATAGTGTTATCTGTTTGATTTGACAGGTTTATAAAATAAATATTTTGAAATGGACAAAAATCATTTTTGTGAAAGAAATGTTTTTGCTCATTAAGGATTTAATAAAATTAAAACTATATAAGCTCAGTTCTCTTGAATTAACAGGATTCTTTACATGGCTTTATATGCTTCCATTAAGAAAGGTATATAATTTGACTTTCTCTATAGAGGAGTTAAATAAACTCAAAATCAGTAACATAAGAGATGTTCTATTTTCTATTTCTTTCACAGAAATTAAATCATTTTACAACAGTGCACAGGGCGGTCTAGAAACAGTACCAAAGAGACAGTGACATAGGCAGTACTACGGGACAATGCCAAGGTGGGGAACAGGTCGCTGTCTATGAGTTCTCACCTGTGCACTCAATTGTAATACATCACTGAGGCTCAGGGTTGAACTATAGTTTATTTAACAGGGATCTGGAAAAGGAAAGAGTTTCTAAGGTCACAAGCAGATGGTTTGTTTCACCTCAGATATTCTGTAGTGTCCAATTGTTCCAAACAAAGGTTGCTGGTGCCAGATGCTGCTGTTCTATCATTGAGGGCCTAGAGCTAGTGGCACATTGATCAGCACTGCACCAGGGTCAAAGTCACAGTGGCAGCTGGAGATGCTCACAGGTGGGACTACTAAGGTGAAACTGCAATTTCTACAGTAAAAGTCTGAAGGCCCAGATGGACACCGAAAGATGCCAGGTCAGGCTGTAAGGGACTCAACAGTACCAGAAAGCAGTCCTGGGAACTAGAGAAGATGGACAGCTCTCAAATATGGCCTGACAGAGTGCTGGTCACCTATCAGTAGTGCCAGTCAGCACCGCTCACCAGGGGGCAGCATCAGAGACATTATTAGTGCTACAGCTCTTTGCGAGCTATTGGTATGAACCAACAGTCAAGAGCTCTTTGAGACTCCAGATCGAGGCCAACAGTGCTCCTTGTAAGTGATGTCAGAGTTAAGGGTGAAGGCAGGTAAAGTATCTTAGTCAATGTGAAGATCTACAGAGGTATGGAGGTCTGGAAATACAGAAGTATCTGGAAATCTGTAGAGGTCTGCTGAATTCCATAGAGGTCATGTGCTTTTCTCTTCAGAGGCTGGCTGCTGACTGAATCAAGCTGACTTTTGCCCTGCCTTATTTCCTCTTCAAGGGTCCCTACCCGACTAGCCTGATTAGACCATTTTCAATACTAGATGTCTGATTGCTCTGTTGAGCACCAACACTTTGCTTCCATTTTCAATCTGCATAATTACTTCAAGCCCTTAACAGTTGGAAAGCTGGAACCTGATTTATTTATTTATGATCTTAGAGCCAGATACACAGGGAAAAGCCTGGCCCCTGACTCAAGCGACCTGCACTGAAGTCAGGGAAGGTTGATGGGCAGGAGAGCTTGAGCTTCAAGTTGATCATTTTAGAAATAAACCTGGATATTATCTGTCACCCAGTAGAAATTTTTATTGTTCACACAAATAAAATTATTTCAGTGTAAGAATTTTTTTTTATGTTTATCACACATGTGGCTCAAGGTCTCCTTTTTGAACTGAGATATATTATCAAACAAATCAGGTTTACTACTGTTTTTTAAGAACCCCAGGTGTCCCTGTCTATTCAAAGATATCTGATTTCTCATATGTGTCAGCAAAAATCCCATCACAGGGCATAATTTCCTTTAGCTAAATCTATGTTATTCATAGTAATAGACTATGGAAACAATTCATTTGACAGGCTTACAAGGGAGTTTGTGTATAATTGCAAGAATAAACTTAGATGAGATGCAAAATAAAAAGGAAAGTCGTGGATAAATTGAGGGTTAATCATTCAAAATATCAATAGCTGTGTGCTTTGTGAGACATAAGAGATAGCAGATTGTAACAGTGTATATCAACTATCAGATGAAATATCAAATATTCGATGCTTTCAATTATATCAATAGTTATATTTCAGTATCACCTTTTAAACACCAACTAATCTCACTTTGCTGATTTTTACAAGCCTCTGTTGTTCAATTGTAACTTTTAGCGATAAACTATTTTTGATACCTAATTCTTTTCTCTTATGTTGAACAGGTTTTCACTCTCCTCCCATATTTGCATATAGCCAATTCATTCGAATACGAAGAAAAAAATGTCAGCATTTATTTTTTTAAAAGATTTATTTATTTATGCATACAAAAGCTGGGGTACAGGCCAGAGGTGTGTGGAATGAGAGGATTCACCAGAAATGGAAAAGAACAGGCAGATTGGCTGAAATGCACTGCTAAGGGGAGCAGTGGGTGAGGCAGGAGAGATCTGCTACACCATGTGGGTCATCTCTCCAGCAGGTGGCAGGAATCAAACGCATGCTGCAGTGACTGTGGTTTGCTTCATAGTGCACTTCTTA
Source organism: Galemys pyrenaicus (assembly GCA_019455555.1). Classification (NCBI taxonomy): domain Eukaryota; kingdom Metazoa; phylum Chordata; class Mammalia; order Eulipotyphla; family Talpidae; genus Galemys; species Galemys pyrenaicus. The sequence continues at coordinate 867,272 of JAGFMF010011589.1, read as the reverse complement.
ACCCACGGTGCCACCAGGGAGGCCCCTCTTTTTTTTCTTAACAGTTAATTATTAAGTATGTGGGGGTGCCCTCTACACTCCTTCTTTCATGTGCGTGACTGTTTATACTTTTCCCATCAACATTTCCAACACAAAGACCAAGAACACTAACATACACGTTTTCACACCACTGTGTAAATTCCTATAAAAGTAGGATTGCTATCAATTTACCCCTCACCACTCTGAGCTCACTGCTTACATATATTACATGCTAAATGCATATTTGATGACTTACTTTTTGATGAAAGCCCCTTTAAGTGAATTATAGTCCTTAAATTTAAATCTCTGCTGCCAGCTTAATTTTCCTACTTCTATGTGAGTATCTGGATATCTGACCACCAACAGCAGCCAGACCCTGATGGTGCCATAATTAATGTCCCTATCAGTAGTGGTCACTTGCCTGTTCCTATCAATAATGGTCATATGCCTGAACATTCACCATGTTCTCTAAAGGTAGCCTCCCTACCAGTTATCTACTTTGGAAACTTCCTGTGAGCCTTTGCCACAGCCCAGTAGATTGTTCCCTAAATTCCAAACCTGATTCATCCCACCCCAAACTCAAGGATACAAAACCCAAAAGTCATTCTGTATCATGTGACAAATGAAGGGTCTTACCAGCCTCGAAACCTAAACTTACTGTTTTATGACTCAGGAAGATATACTATTATGCTTCTACATTTAAATTTTAATCATAAGGGATTTACAGTTTCAAATATTAACATAAAACCTAACTCTTTCTATTTCTCTGTTCTTTTCAAGTCAGGAAAAATGAATATTTTTAGATAATCTAATTTTAGTATATGTGCTGGTGAAAAAAGTACCATCAGTAATTTTTAGAATGTCAATCTGAATTGGATTTAGACAGCAGCGTTAGCAACCAGCCAGTAAAAATTGGTCTGTATACAAATCACAAACATTTCACACTTAAAATTTAAAACTTCCAGTCTAAAAGTTTCTTAAGAAGAAAGTTATTGCCTTTTCAAATGTTTCCAATATTTTCATGTTATCTATTCACACAAAATTCTAGCCCAAGAATCTAAAAATCCCCCAGCAAATGGTTCATTTGGAAAATAACAGTCTTAACACTATTAGATGACAATCATCTCTTTAAAAAAATTTAATGCACACTTGACTGACTTCTGCATATATCAATAATACTACAGAAAAAGAACACACAGGTGCCTTTCACAGTATAAATTTCTTCATGGAAATTTGCCCATCTTATTTATCCTGGTTATTTCATCTCAAGGTAATGTTTCCATTTCAAAATTTAATCATTCTTCTAACATGTTTATAATTCTAGAATTGACATTCTGTGTTCCCAAACCCATTCTTACATGCTTTTTTGATGGCAATTCACAATCTTGCAGGAGGCACCTTGAATTTAAAAATATTCATAAGAACAAATAATGTATTAGAAGATTTACTATTGGAGCTTCCAGGCACAAAGAATTAAAAATGTTTCTTAAACACTTGGGTATAGACTGCTCTTACTGCACTCCTAATTGACTCTACTTCATTGGCATTCACTGTAGAAAATTTTCAGATGGAAACTGTATGAGTGATAATGTTTTACAGAAAGTTGTACAGGAACTATAGCACAAAAGGTTAAACAGACAATGCATCTTTATAATTTAATACTGCTGGTCTTAACGAGCATTTATTCAGGATTTACAAAATTCCAGTATTATAACAAGCACTTCCTAGGTATAGTAACACCTGAATCCCATGGAAACTCAGTGGTGTAAATTTTTTAATTCCATTTTGCAGATAAAGATATTAAAGTTTAGGTTAAAAGGTACAAGATCACAAAATCAAATAAATGTAGATGCCTAAATCTACTTTTAATCTCTAAAGCATATTTCTTTCTTAAATGTACCTTACTATACCATTTTTATTTTAAAATAAGTCAATGTTGAAATTAAAAATGTTTAACTTTAGAATGCTAAACTACTTTACTGTTGCAATACACCAACAATTCTTCTCTTGACTCCTTTCACAACAAAGACTTTAGAGTTGGCCCCAAGATGATAAAATGATGTTCACTGGACAAGAAGAGCATAATCATCACCATTACAGTGGGGCACAGGATAGCAGCAAGGAAGACTTAACAATGCCTTGGCTTTTGCTAGACAACAGGAACACATGCTACTAATTTTCAGGAAGAAAAAGAGATATGGCAAAAAAGGAGAAGACAATGAAATCAGTTGGCGAACAGACCAGTGTCATTTAAGTAAGCATCCTGATTCTTTTATAACAATTCTTCGACAGTGGTCATCCAATTCAATCAAAAATACTTAGCTAGAAAATGGAGCCAAAATAGAGAAAAACTGTAAACCTAAGTGTCTAAATGATATATGTTTGTGATTCGATACATTGTGTTGCATATTATAGTGTTTTCTTATTAAATGAATTTCAGAAACTTGGGAAACAGAAAATGCAAGCTGTCCATTCAAAAAAAAAAAATCCTGATCTTCACTGTAAAATAAGCTCTTTTTGCCTAAATACAGCATTCTAAAGAGGTGGCCAATGCTTTGTGTTTTGGTTCGATGGGTGAACCAATTTTAGTTCTCTGCTAATGCATTTACCTAGGTAATTTAACTTTTCTTCTATTACTCTTCCACCTTCATGTTTTAGTGTACAGGCAGAGAACAGATATTGTTACCTTCACCTGTCACAAAAGAAGGGCATCTCATTATTATAAATTTTATTTATAATAAGAAGTGGCATCCATTCAGTCCTTTCTGAATGAGAGTCTGAATTCCAGAGAGAATAGCTGACTTATCCGATGGGCTATAAAGTTATCAGCAAGGTTGAAAATAGACATACTTTCCTACAATATTGCTAGCAATTATTCATAAGTAAGCAAGAATAATAATGTAGTACTGCTATGTAGCAAGGAGAAGGAAGGTTCCTCTTCCTCAGCTTATGAAAATTCTATTTCATAAAGACATATCCTAATAATATGTGGTCCATACAGGTACTGGTCACTCCTTAATCTTTTACTCATACTGTGATCATAGCATCATCCTTTTGGTTCTCATTGTATTTTCTTTAAAAAAAAAATACACAATTGCCAAGTCATGGAACCAACCTAAGTTTCTATTGAAAAATGACTAGATAAATACATTGTGTAATATGTATTCAATGGAATTCTACTCAGCTATTTAAAAAGACATAAAATAGTATCATTTGACATCAAAATGGATGGATCTTGAGGTGATTATGCTAAATGAAATAAGTCAGAAAGTGAAAGACAGCAGATGGTTTCACTTATCTGTGGACTATAAATAACAAAAAATATACAGTGGGAAAATACATCTTAGATGTAGTGAAAAATTTACTGGTAACCAGAGGAAATTGTGGAGGGAGGAGGAACTGAAGGAGGAAGGGAATAAGGCATTGGCATAAGAGGTTTGGTGAAGGTGAATGAAACGTGTATGTATGGAAGAGTAAAACCATGACCCTACATATACAGATAAGCAACTGACAAATTTAATTTTAAAAAAAGTTGCATATTACTCTAGCAGTATTTAATGAAAGCATATAAGACAAACCTATGGGAAATATTTACTCATCACAAAATTATTGAAGTGCATATAAATGCAAAATAAACTTCCAATTCCAAGAAATGCAACAAAGAAATACGACTAGTTTAGATATCCATTCGGTCAACTCTTGGGTCATTTGGTGGTTGATGATCCAATCTGTTGGGTGTATTTTGGTTTGTTTTCTCTCTAACTGTTCACCTTTTTTTTTTTATTCAGTGTTATAACTTCATCAGAGGATGGAAGACAGAAAATTTGTGAAACTCATAGTCAATTTTACTTCTTTGAGGCTAGTACCATTATTAAAATTACAAACAAAGAAGGGGTTATGTCATTTTCTTACTGATTGTAAGATTAGGTTATCTGTGTTATGTGTCTCATTTTCTACAAATAACTGATAACAATCTCTTGGCATTTTTTTCTCTACCTCATCATCTATTTTTGACCTTATTCTGACTCTGTCCTTACAACACACAAATACAATCCTTCACAATGCAAATATATGCAAGACTTCATCATTTTCTTTCAACTTTAACAAGTGTATTTTAAAAGGCTTTAAATACCATAGGGAAAATTCTGATTATGTGTACTTTGTTGATGAGTGTGGTGTGGTAACATACATAACGAAAGCTGTGAACCTATATCCCTAAATCATACACAGTGTTGTAAATGAATGTTACCTCAAAAAAAAAAAAAAACATGTTTTCAGAAGTCAAATAAGAAGAGCAAATGAAACACGGAAGATGAAGATAAAGAAATTTGACATATAAGATAAAGAACACTGAGATTAAGATGGCATGTGAAAGGATAAATTAAAAATTAACTCATGCAATTATAAAAACAAACATACACATGCTCACATCTCAAAAAAGAACTCTCAGTCATGTTTGTAGTACAATGATGAAACCATTCTTTACAAGATAGAGGAAATATGTACTTCACAGGAAGTAGCAAACTAATAGAAATTTATATGGTCCAAGTATGAGGAAACCAATTGATAATAACTATAGAGAGATTAAAGTCCCAAAGATCCTGACTTGACACAGGAAATTAGGAACTGAATTTAATTTACAACAAGCTTATTGTCAACACAAACTTGAAGGTATAAAACAACCCTATTATGATTCCATTTAGTGTACATATGTGAGGATAAACACCTAAATCCTTATAAATGTAACAGAAATACTTTATCTTACTTAAAGTATAACACTTTATACCTTTTGTGATAATGTATATAAAGCACCTATTTTAATGCAAACTGATCATTTACATGCATACTTTTTGGTTATCTACCACTGATATCAATGTAATCATGGGCAATTTTCAGTTACTTTTTGGCCCTTTTTTGATTAATAATAACTAATAAGTTTAGTTTCACATTGGTACTTTTAAATACAAAAAAAAAATTCAGGTATTACCCCATATTCAGTTTTCAACCACTTTAACATCTCTCAGTTGAATAATGAAGTCATTCTACGTAATGAAATGATCACCACCTCCTTGGGAACTCAATTAAGGGCATGGACCTTCAATTTCCACATTATTCCAGAATCAAGAAACAAATACTTCACATATCTACTTCATTTAATCTAAAAAGCCTGTTAGCCATTTGGAAGTCTTGTATTTCACCTGCACCCCTATGTTTAGAGCAGCACTCTTTACAATAGGTAAGACCTGGAAACAACCTAAATGCCCAAAAACAGATGAGTGGATCGGGAAGCTGTGGTACATATACATGATGGAATACTACTCAGCAATCAAAAATGAAAAACTAGACACATTCATAGGAACATGGATGGATCTGGAAGGGATTATGCTCAGCGAAGTAAGTCAGAAGGCAAAAGGAAAATACCAGATGGTTCCTCCCCTAGGAGGATTATAAGGGAACCAAATAAGGATCAAGGAAAGGGATAAGAACAATAATAATAATAATAACAACAAGAAAGAAACAAAAACCAAAAATGAAAAGACAAAGACAAACTGGGGACACTTGGTGGGGAGGGAAGAGGGAAAGGGTGGAGGGCAGACGGGAGCACGGGGGACTGAGGTGATGGTGCACTGGTGAGATGGTGATGGGGAATACATAGGGGTTACAATTGATGTCAAATATATGTAAATTTTTTAAAATTTATATATAAAAAAGGAAGTCTTGTATTCCTAACTAAGAATATATGTACATTGTTGCTGATGAGTCAATCCCTCTGAAAAGAATAGTATGGAAAATTAATCTCCCCAAAGAGATTCAAGAGAACCACTAGAAAACAATGTAGGGTAGCAGAAGTATATTTTATCCTTTAGCTATAATATGTACATCACACTATAATTTTTATACAAATGAAAAGTGTCTCTTTAGAAGAGGACAACTTTATCCCATTGGTGCTATCATTGATAAAACTATTGTGTGTACTTTTTTTTCTGAGCCTGTGCAATAAAATAAATGCCCTCACCCCCATAGAAACTCATATGATTAAATGCTAACCCCCAATAGGTTTGGGAAGGTGATTAGATCAGGAAGGCAAATCTCTCAAGTGATATGCCTATAAAATAGACCTCTGAGACCTTTCCTAATCCTCCCACCATGTAAGGACATAGTGAGAAGATGACAATCTATGAATCAGGAAGCTGACCCTGCCAGACATTGACAGTTCAGGAACCTTAAACTTCCATTTCCCAGCCTGCAAAGCACAGAAAATAATTTTTTTGTTGCTTCAGCCACACGGTCTATGGTAATCATAGCAGCCCAAAAGGACTAAACCAAGCTGTATGCATCATTTTATATTTGACAACATAAATTATGGACAAGCAGTGCTATTTTTGAAGGTGGGTTTATTTTTTTAAAAGGTTAAAGTTATTCTAATGGAGAAACTACAAAATCTTAAATATTATTATAGCTAGCTATAATAAATAATGTCAGTTTTTTTCATGTGTGACATGTAATATTGTTCTCAAAACAACTCTGAAATAGTAATCATAAAAAAAAAGCTTAGTGAAACAGAAACACTGGAATAAAAACACAAATCTTTAAGATAATACTGAATACTGTGAATATATCAACTCATATGTCAATTTTTAAAATCCTATGATTTTGTTATCACAAATACGTATTTCAAAGCCAAGAGAATTTCATATGAGGAGCCATCATGTACAGAATCTTTCTCTGTGAGTTCAATAAAATAATATATATCGAGATGCTTTAATGATGTTTTATTTTATCATCAGATATAGAATAAGGAATTTATCAGTCTCCGTTCATTTTCTAACTGTTCCTTTTACATCATTTTAATAACATTTCTATAGATTTACCATTGATTAACATTACTATATAAGTTTCAAGAGTTCACCTTTACACTTTGACATCTGTATATGCCACAACCCACCCAGAACCAAAATTTTAATGCCATTCACCACTATCAAATTGACCCCACCATATTTTTCTGTCTGTTATTTTTATTGTGTTTTGTTAGCTCATTTACTTGGTTTATTTATATTCCACATGAGTGAAACCACCCCATATTTATCTTCCACTTTCTAACTTCTTTTGCTACCATAATCACTTCATGTTCCATCCATGTTGATGCAAAAGGCAAGGTTTCTCCTCTCTAAAGAGCTGGGTAGTATTCCATCCAGTATCTATACCACACCTTGTTTATCTAGTTATCTGCTGACGGGCATTTTGTTTTTATTAGCTATTATTAATAGTATTGTTACAAACACAATGGTGCATGTATCCTTTGAACAAGTGTTTTCATATTCTTCAGATAAATACCTAAGACTGGAACTGCTTAATAATATGGTATTTCTGTTTTTAGCTTTTAAAGGCATCACCATGCTGCTTCCATAGAAACTACACCAATTTACATTTCCACCATTATTATAAGAGTTCCTTTATCTCTACACCCTCACTTTCAACTCCAATTCTCACTTCACATCTCAATCTATCAAAAATACTGAAAAATTGAGTCAATCATTATCCTAGTTTCTTACATAATTTTTTTTCACAGTTTTAAATAATCTGTTCATTCTTTCTTAGTTTTCCTCTGCCTGACTGCCTAATTGTTCTGAGTTTCAATTACTGACTACTTCCCATCTGCCTATGTTCTAGACAATGGCAGAACCCATGGCCTAGATGTCTTTTCTATTTATAATCATTTTCCAGATGAGCTTGTCTATTCTTTGTTTTTAATTAATGCTATATGCTGATAATTCCCAAAAATATATCACCAGGCTCAATTTTCTACTCGGCATCTTGGATATATGGTGAAGGACTATGACTATGTTGGTGGTAGTTGTGATGTGGTAACGTAGATCTGAAGTAGTCTGATCCTATACCTCTGAATCACATAGAGTGTGGCAAAACAATATTGTGTGTATGTGTGTGTGTGTTCCTTCCACAAACCAGTCCATTTCATTATAGGACAACCAACTCTCTCTAATTGCTTAGGTCACAAACCTCAGGGACATCTGGAACTCCTTTCTCTTCTCCCTATCTCCATCCTGCCATTTTCTCACTATTTCTATCTTGATATTCTTGTCCAAACCACAGTCATCTGTAGTCTGAATTACTGAAAAATCAGCCTATTTGATGTTCATGTTCTTGACTCCTTTTATTAAATTTTTCCACAGAGTAGGCAGGTCAATCTTTCTTTAAATTATAGAAATACACCACCTCACCATTTAAAATCCTACAAGGATTTCCAATCTTAGTAAAAGTTACAGTGAACGTATATGGAACTAATCTATCATTCATCTAACCTTATCTATTATCCTCTCACCTCTCTCACTCTGGTCCCAGTATTCTAAGAGCAGGCTGAATGTAATCCCACTGAATCTGCTGCCTATATGATCCTGCATCAGATATAAACATGGATCACAATTTCCATTTTGAAGGCCTCTGCTCACCTGTTACTTTTTTAGACCCCCTCAGTCCTAACTATTACATATAAAATAGCACCCTCTGGTATACTCTATCGCCATTACTGAATTACCTCTCTTCCCTGCACCTCTTGCACTGATACATCTTACATTTATTGGTTTGTTTATTTACTGATACCTCCTAACCATCAGAATACTTTTCTTTTAAAGCAGAAATAGTTTCCTGCAGTACCCCAAAGAGCAACAATCTATACTGATGGTAAGAAGGTTAAAAAAAAAAAAAAAAAGAATTCACAAAGGAGGTAAAGTCAACTGCTATATAAATGGAAAAAGTTATAGTCTAAGAAATAAAAAAAATAATCTGAGTACTAACAAGTGAAAATAAAGAAATGAAAATGCCAATAAAAGAATAATAATTATGAATTAGACTCAGTTAAAGAGAGATATAAGACATACACATAGTATGTAAAGAAAATAATATTTAAAAATATCAAAGAGAAATTAAATGAATTAGGGTTACAAAAATGCAAAGATATATGTCCAATAGGATTCCCAGTAAATGAAGAAAGGGAAATGTGTACTGGCAATATTTGTAGAGAATATGCTCAATATTTGTCCAACATTAAAAAAAAAGAATCTTCAGATAGAAGAGAAATTATATTTATATATAGATATCCATATTACCTGCATACAAATCCATACCTAAACACATTGCAATTAAACTAAGGTCACAGACAAAAACAAAATTGTTGCTGTTATCAGAGAAGTGATTGTTATAAAAGCAAAATTAGATTGACAGCTTACCTCTTATCAACAATAAACGATAGAAGATGATATAATATTATATCCTAATAATTCAAGAAAACTTACCACTGAGAATTCTTTACCCAGTATTCTATGCACAAAGATCTAAATTATTAAATAGTATAAAACAAAAAAAATTTCAGCCATAAAAAAAAATTGCTGCTCACAATTTGTTTATTTAGAATTAGATGCCAGAAAATGATAAACCTAAGAATTGATAATAAACACTGATCTTTTTAAAAATAAAAGTAACATTTTGATTGGAAGAAGGTTAAAAAATAAGGTGGATCTAGGGCCTCCCTGGTGGCGCAGCGGGTTGAGCCCCGCACTGTGAAACATCCGCTGCACAGCAGCACAGCAGCGCGAGTTCAATCCTCGGCCAGGGAGGGGACCCACATGGCACAGCAGACCTCTCCTGCCTCACCCACTGCTCCCCTCAGCAGTGTGTTTCAGTCGGTCTACCTGTTCTGCTCCCCGCTCTGTCTCTGGTGAATACTCTCACCTCACGCGACTCTTGCCTGTACCCTGGCTCCTGTATGCAAAAATAAGTAACCTTAAAAAAAAAAAAAAGGTGGATCTAAAATGCTGAACAATATGATAATTTATTCAAGAAGGCAGACTGAATTTGAAGTATTGAAGATTTTTATTCAAACTATGTGTAAAATTTATGAGTAACAACTCCCAAAATAGTCTAAGGAGAAAAAACAGGATGAACTAGAAGAATACACACCAAATTTATAAAAGTAATAGCTTCTAGAGAGAAGGAAGAGAATGGAATTTAAAAAGTACGAAGACTTCAACCTTATGTGTTACGTCACATTTTAAATAATGAATAATAGTGAAAAAATAAAATTTTAATTATTTTAGTAGTAAACAAAAGTTTCCTTTTATCTCATTATTTTTGTATTTTCAGCAAATGTAGACCTTTGTTATTTTAATTTTTTAGAGCAAACTAGTCTACTGCAAGGTCCAAGTGAAGAGTATGAAAGACTTTTTTATTCTAAAGTTCAAAAAGTCTCAAGAATTATATGAAGTGGAAGAGTTCTAGTCTCCAGTTGATTTCACACTTAATCTAAAACAAATCTGAAATCAAACTGTTTTCCAATTTTGAAGCACTCCAAGGAATGACCACTACAATTTTACACTTTGACTTTGAAATCATAGGGCACAAGCACAAACAAATCAAAACAGTCTAGATTTGACATCTTAAAATATACACGAATTTTCTATTCAGAGACAAAAATATGGGGGTGAGGGAAGTTTACAAAAATGAATTTCCAAACGAGTATGAAGGTTTCTAAGGAAATTTGGTTAGAATGATATGGTTCTTATGTTCAATCAACTTTTTAAGTTTAGAAATTTTATATATAAATGAGTTGACTTATAGCTAATCCATAAATAGTATTTCTGTTATAACTAAAAATAAAAAAACAGATGTATAAATATGTTCTTTTCTAGAAAAAAATAAAGAAAAGAAAACTTAAGCCTATAAAGGATGCGGTAGTTCCAAATGGCTATGTTGTTCATGTACTTGTAAATGAGGTCTGCTGCTTTTAAACCAAAATAGAGTGTTGGATGTCCCAGTAAATCTGCATCAGATGTGCTTCAGGTTGAAAGGAAATGATACCAAATGCAAGTAGTTAAATGAATCATGAAAAAAAAAAAGTGTAATCTACACAGATAGACTATGTTATGCAATTGCTCTACTTGTAGAAGTCTATGTATAGGACAAAACAACTCCCTTATCATTTCCAAAAATAAATGTAGTTGGTTGTTTCTCTGCATCTGGATGAGGTATTTCTTCATAATATCTTTCAAGACACTTTAAGGAGGAAAAATGAGTTGCCTTAATTGGAAGTAATAGTTTAAAGTTTAGATGGGGTGCTCAGGAGTTAAACTGTCTAGTTTTGATACATAGCCTCCCTACTCCTTGTGTAAGTTTGTGCAAATGTAATAACTGTGTGACTTTTTTCTAAACTTGAAAAATGAGAATAATAGTAATTAAAACATTACCTGACATAATAAATAATCAGTACATGTGAACTATTATCATCATTTTAATTTAAGACTATAAACAACTAAAAATGAAAATCAGTATTTTTGTATTATGGTACCGAGAGTCAGGTACAATCTTACCATAAAAAGAGGTGCTTCATATCTCTGATTAAAATTAACATATTCAAGGACCAAAGAATAATTTACAATGTGTAATTTACATTAATGTTAAAATATTTACTACTGATGAAAATAAGGCCATTTTCCATAAAAAAAATGTTTAAATTCACATGTGTTATTTTCTGAGTACTTTTCTGGGTTCATGTATGTATGAGAAAAATATTTATAATTACAAAAAATATTTTAATGTACAATCAACATCTTTTATATTTAAAAACAGTAATTGAAATATTTTCTAGTATGATTTTAAGTGTTATAAGATTAAAGCTACCACTATTTATAATGTAAAATTTATCCCTTTCATATTTGAAAAAATTAATCTGATGACAGGCTTTTGTAGGGTTATATAACTAGATATCTTTGTTAAATATCCCTTGAGCTATATATGACTCGTTTGTTTAGACTGCCTTTTACAAAGTTGCAATTACAAATTAGGTAGAAACAGTGTGGGATTTTTTTTTCTCACATTAAAAAGAGTAAAATTAGTTGAAAAAATTACTTTGAATAATATTTGATTTTCAAAACATAATGACCAGCTTATTCTAATGCATTAAACAAGAAAATTTTAAGGTTCTTCAAATCCAAAGCAGTGAGCAAAGAGTTGATGAGTAATGCTAATATCCCCAAGGAGAGATCAGCTGCATTCACTCTGTTAGGCTTTATTAGGCTTTTTGACAAAAGTGCAGCTTAACCAAAAATCTGTATATGTGTGTACATTTGTCTGTGTGTGAAAAGTGTGCATGATGTGTGCATGGGGAAGTAGAGAAAAAGATAGTTATGAGGTGTGACACTGGCAAAAGACAACAAAAGCTAGAAAAACAGAAGCCATTCAATCTGAAAAGAAACAAAGGATTCAATAATAGAGCACATGGTGCTCAGCACATGATAAAAACATGCTGAGAACTTAAGCCATCTAAAACAATTAAGATCATTTAAATAAAATAATATTTATCACAAGATAGCTTTCTAATTTATATGAAGGTATATACAACTTCAGTAAATATGTATTTATAAGGAAATAACAGCTAAAATAGCAGTAACTAACAAATACTCAAGAATAATTCCACAAAGTACCATTCAGAGACTTTGTTCTAATATTCAGGGTAGTCTTCAGTGAGAACTTCAATAAAGTTGTCACAAGATTCTTATTGCCTACCATAAACAGGGTTCCAGAGCTAATACCATAATAGTACATTATGCCATTACTTCTATTTCTACTGAAATTTTACAACTGTATTAGCTCAAAATTATCAATATTTACAGTATACATACAATATGCCTGACACTATCCTAAGCACTTCTCATAAATTTATTTATAGAATCCTCACAACAATCCTGTGACATGGGTACTATTATAATATTGGTCTTATGAGATAACAGATGTGATATTGAATATTATACAAGCGCCATACAATTTGGGGGTGGGGTGGGATCAGGATTTTCACCAGGCAGTCTTGCTCTGAAACATGTTTCTTTAACATCACACATACACCAACACAAAAAGAGTAACAGAGAAGGCAAAAAGAAAAGCCTAATCCCAGCAACCTCTTGCCCAAAGAAACGAGAAAACCAACTGGTTTCTCAATTTCTGCCCTTGTCCACTATCTCCATTTGTTTACCGGATGGCAGCCAGGAAGAACTTTTTTAAATACCAAGCAAATACTATAACCTTGGTCAAATTTTTCAATTGCTCCCCATCACATTTAGGAAAAAGTCCAGAGTTTTTATAACACCCTAAAAAGTTCCACAGTGACAGTTCCTCTGCTTACTTAAAATATTTCATCTACTGCTCTTTCCCAAAGCTTGGTTATTTAGACCCAGGTAATAGGACCATCCTATCATTTCTAAACATTTCAAGCATGCTCGTGTCTTAGGGTTTTGTACTTACTGTTCCATCTATCTGGAACACTTCTGTCATATAGTCCCATGGCATGTTCCCTTCCTTCCTTTAGGTCAAATGGCATATCCCCGACAGGCAGTATCTGACCACCTACTCAAAACAGTCTCCCTACTTGTAATTATCTCTATCCTCTTACAATATTATATTTTCTGTGGAACTTATAAGTAATTGAAATTGTATCATATATGTGTATTTTTATTTACTTATTTTCTAATCTGCCACTAGAAGACACTCATTAAGACAAATAAATGTCTTGTCACTATAAATCATTTATCTAGAAGAGGCACTTTATAAATTTATGGACTAAATGAATGATATGTCTATATATATACACATATATACATAATTTTTTATTAAAATTCCATTGGTTTATATCAATGTTAGTATTTTGGGAATATAGGACATCTCCCTTCAGGTTAGTCATGTGTACCCCCACCAAAGCACCCACAGTCTCCCACCACAGAACACTGTGTTCTCTCCACCCTGTTTTTACTCCTCCACACTCCTCTCCATGCCTCCTGCCTCTCTCTCTTCCTCTCTCTCTCTCTATGTATATATATATATATATCTGATACATATATAACTTATACATTTCTATAACTGATATATATCTAATATATATACATAACTGATATATATACACAACTGATATTTATATATATAACTGAATGTTAACACAGGCTTCAAGATTCTTCTTTACCTAAGTTTTCTATATCTTACATTGATAAGAACAATAAAAATATATGAAATAACTGAGATTGTTAACTGTGGAAAAAGTGACTCAGTAGTAATCATTAAATAATGAAAATTTTATGAGCAGGATGAAAACCAACTGTTCTTCAAAATACACTAAAAGCAAAACAAAGAAGAAATGAAATTACTGCATCCATTTGTTTACTTAATAGACTACCAGATATTTTGACACTAACAAGATTTTTCAAAACAGAGTCATCATGCCAAGATACTTAAGATGGTTTAAGTCAAGTCTTCAATTCTCTGCACCCTACCATCTGCTCCACAAGAAAAAGAAAAAAAATTAATACAGTTTTTGATCAAGACCCATCATGCTAAGCACCTAAAAGAAATACTGAAATGAGAGTTTCTATTCATCTGTCTCATTCTGTTTGGATGAAAAAATGGTTCCAATACTAGTATATGTGCTGCCAATGTGAATACTGAATGAAAACATGGCCCAAGAAGACTGGGTAAGTTAAGCTGCTCTCTAGGATTGACTTGCCAGTAGGCTGCCAAGCTTGAATTTCTTCAGATTCACAACTAAGGCAAATAACATGTAACTAATAAATAAACTAGAAATGTCATGCTCATGAGGTGTTATCTGAAAATAACACCAAACTCAAAGTCACCAATAATTTTTCTTATACTATCTATTAGAAGTTTCAGAGTTTTTCAGTTTACATTTGTGATGTGTTGAACCTTTGGTTAGAAAGAACTGTTATATTAGCAATAAATTAACTTTTAAAATCAAAGAAAAATTGTAAAGCCCTGGCCCAGCAGATTGTTAGAAATGTACAGTTAGCATCTAAACCTTGCCAACCACAAAATCCTGACATACACTTAGTTGACAAAGATCTCACATCTATGTAGGTATGTAAACAGTTGTCATCGCCAAGATCTCTACCCTCTGTGCTTCATTATTGATCTTACAGAACCACTGAGATATATTTCACAAAGGGAAAGTCTACTATTCCTCCTGTTAGTTCCTAACAGTCACTAAGTTCCTCTGTTCCCACCCAATGCTTAGCAACTCTCCAATCCATAAGGTTTCTATATCCAAAGTTAACCTGAACAGATAATCAGCCACTTTTTCTACTTCTAACAAAACACATAAACTGCGTACCTTCAGGCTCAAGAGCCAAAGAAAAACAGAACTTAAAGTGGTTTGGGGGAACTAAGAAATCAAAGCTACTATTAAAACACCATTTTCATGGGGAATACATGGGGGTTACAATAAATGGCAAGTATATGTAAATTTTAAAATATTTTAATAATAAAAAAAATACAAAAAAAAAAAAACCACCATTTTCAGCAAGACTGTACTTTGAACAGGTTTTTGTGGGTATGCCTGTGAACTCACTATTCCTTAATTTAGTACTCTGGAAAAAGCTTTCTAAGTTTCAAACTACCTTAGAAACAATATTTTGGATCACCTAAATTCATGACCACTTACTTTTAATATTAACACAGAAAATGTAAATCAATATACATACAGAATCTCATTATAAAAGCCTATGCATTGAAGTATTGATTCATTAGTCTGTAATAATTATATTGAAATCAAGAAGTTTCTACCTTAGCAAATTATACTTGTAATTTGATTGACACAAATAAGGTTATATTAAAGACTTAAATGGTGATATTGATCTGAAAATTTTAAGCACTGCACTCAAAGTGAAATTGTTTCAGTAATCATTTTTTACAATACACAGGAGACTGCTGAAAGCTAAGTACACTTTGAAAGAAATGAATATACTTTTAAAAGAGAATAACTACATGTTAATATATATCATCATAGTTGGGTGAAAGAGACCAAATGTCAGTTCAAACTATTGGATGAATCAGATTTTATTATTCCCACAATATTTCTATGTTTTTATTTATTTTTATGCATTTAGTTATTTATTTCAGTTTGGTCTTCCTACAATATCTACTCTGTTACTTGGAGTTTCTTTTTTCTTTTTATTTTTTGAGGTAATACTGGTTTACAAGTTTGTTTGGGTATAAGAGGCACAGGATCTCCTCTTCAGGTCTTGTTATTACACCATGACCACCACCAAAGCATCCACAGTCCACCACTATTGCCCACTGTACTTGGACTCCACTTTGTTCCTGCCCCCCACCACCATTTCCTCCTCCCTCCACCCGCCCTCTTGGTTTTATAGTGATATTTCTAGGATATTTAGTTTCGCTTTATCTGACCTTTTTTTTAGTTTCTCTTTATTCCACATATAAATGAAGTGACATCATCCTATATTTATCTTTACTAATGTCACTTATCATTATCCCCTACAGTTCCATGCATGTTATTGCAAATAGCAGTTATTGAAAATAGAGTTTATCTTTTTTAATAACGGAGTAGTTTTCCACTGTGTTTTCCACACCATAACTTCCTAATCTACTCATCTGTTTTGGACACTTTTCTTCTTTGATTTCTTCACTAACTCAGTAGTTATATAGTAGTATGATATTCAGTATCCACGTTAGATATTTTTTCCTGGTGATTTCTCATTTGATATGACTGTGGTTAGAAAAGATGCTTGGTGTTATTCCAAACTGCATGAATTTGTTGCTACTCCTCTTCTGACCCAATAGGTGGCCAGTTCTGGAGAATGTTCCATGTACACTTGAAAAAAAATCTGTATTCAGCTTTTTGGCAGTTGCAGTGGCCTATAAGTTTTTACAACCTTTGTTTTTAAAACCATTATATCCTCTTCTACTTTCATTCTGGTTGATCTGACCAATGGTGAAAGTAAGGTGTTGAAGTCCCAAGCCACAAATATGGTTTTCTTAATGTCTGTTTTCAGAATTGACAGTTAAGTATCATGTACATTTTGATGCTCCTCTGTTTAGTGAGTATATATTGGTAAGTGTTAATGTCTTCTTGCTATATTGCTTCCTTAATCATTATATAGTGTCCATCCCTGACTCTTGTAACCTTTTTTAGGTGAAAATGTATTTTACAAGTATAACTGTTATGTCTTCCTTTGGGTCGGATTTGCTTGTGGATAGTTTTCCAACACTTTACTCTAAGCCTATGTTTATTTTTGGAGGCAGCAGAAAGTTGGATTTGCTTTTCTAATCCAATAAGACATTCTGTGACTTTTAATTGGTGAGTTTAGTACATCTAGTATATTTATAGTACAATGTTGACAAAGGAAGATCTGCTATTGCCACTTTGTCCTTGATTTTGTGGTTCTACCTATTCCCCTGTTTAGTACTTTGTGGACACTCTTCTCTTCAATTAATTTACAAGAGCTCTTTTCAACATTTCTTGGAGGGTAGGTCACATATTTGCCTTCATTTCTCCCTCATATATGAAGGAGACTCTTGCAGGCTAGAGCATTCTTGGCTAGCAGTTTTATCTTTAAGTATTTTGATCATGTCATTCCATTCTCTCATTGACTAGTGTTTCTTTAGAGAAATCATATGTAAGTCTCCTAAGGGTTCCTTTACAGAGCCATCTTCACTTGTTTACTTTGTAAATCCTTGAACTTTCATTTGCATGTTTCTTGGTACAGGTCTTATTTTGTTTAGTTGCCCTGGTGTTCTAGCTCCATGAATGTATATATTTAGTTTTAAATTAAAATTTTCTTTTATTTCTTTAAATATGTTTTCTGTTGCCTTTTATCTTCCCTGTCTAAGATACCCATTATTTGTGTATTGTCTTCCCTCATGGAATTGGATAATTCATGAAGTCTCTTAATTTTTTCTTCAAATCTCTCTTCTTTCACTTGGTTTGTTTTGCATTATCATCTTCAAGATCATTGACTGTATCTTCCATTTGGTCTATTCTACTTCCCTTGTTTTCTCTAGAATTTTTTATCTCATGTATTCATCTTTTTACATCTTGTATCTCTATTATTTACTTACTTAAAGTTTAACTCTTGATCTACTGTTCATTTTATTTCTCAAGACATGCATTTGTTTTTAATATATACCTATGATCGTTTTTTCTGTGTTTTCTTTCACTTCTTTGGTCTTCTTTGTCATGCCAAATTTGACTTCTATATCTGAAAAGAAGAAAAGCTCTTCCATATCTTTGTGGTTGGGTTTTGGAGATTTGATCTCTCTCTGTGGTGTAGTATTCCCCTGAAGGCTCAGGTTGCCATTTATTTCATTTCTCAAACCCTTATTATTTGCTTTCTAAATAGTAAAGTACGCACAGGGAAGGGAAGAGCATAAGAACTATGGTGATGGTGCACAGGTGACTTGATGGTAGGAATTTTACAGGGACTACACCTGAGAGAAGAAAGCATATATTATATAAAAATGAAGAATGATGTAATATATATATATATAAAACATAATAAATAGTAAAGGTGCAGAACTTCCACTTTTGCAGTAGATTCTGATGTATGTGAGGGAGAACAAATCTGTAGCTGGGTCTTAAGTAAGTGTGTTTTGTTGGGGGAGAGAGGGAATCCTAGAGGGTCTATCGCTGTGAAGGTGGTGTAAGTGGATCAGCAAATGCCCGTGTTATTGCTCCTAACCCTCCTTTATGAGTTTCAGACCCACATCTCTACAGTCTTTGGGCTGGGAATTCAGTGCAGCACCAGGGCATTCCACTGCAGCTACACAGTATCCACCTGGAACCCATATCCACCCTGAAAGGTGTGGGATATGTCATACCTTTCTGAGCTTTTTCTTTCTTACTGGGGCTATCCACCTAGCTCACCTCAGCACTTTCACCTGTCTCCCATGGACAGATTCACAGCAATCAGTTTTGCCATCCCCAAGTGTAGGTATGAACCACAGTTCCTACCCCAGAGGCCACATCATCTCTCACTAACCTTTTCTTTGAAAGTCGAATTTCCTCCATATCTCTTCCATCATATTCAGTGAATGTTGGTCCTGGAGATGGTGAGGTATTCCAATTTTATCCCATATCACCACATCCTCTGAATCCAGTGTCTATTTGAACTTCTTAGTTAATTCTACTGAGAACAAAGCAGGGAACTTCCTTTGATGCCATCTTTCACCTGATCATTCATAAAAGGTTTTTAAACTGTTTTATTTACACACTAAAAGAATCCTGATTTAAGTTTCCCCTTTCAAATAAGAAGAAAATATTTACTTATTTTCTATAATGTTTTAAGTTCCTAAGATATAACAATGAAATCAGTTTATGTAGTTTTTAAGTTAGAATTATTTCTTCCACCTGGCAATTATTCTGAAGTGGAAAACAAATTAGCTGCCACTAAAGAAAAAATACTAACAAAGGAAACATAATAAATGAGATTTTTTACATTTTAATGAACACAATTACGACCTACAACCTGAAAAAAAAAAAAACTTCCTCAAAAAGGAAAATGGCAATCTGCAAAATAACATCTGGAACTGAATCTCAGGAATTCAGATCCAATCTGAAACACTGAACAAAAAGCACAACATTCACTGGAATATGATATCAGGTAGGGTGGCTAGTTTACAGGATCTAAGCACTATAGACAGCTATTCCAAACAGTGGCATTGCAAACCACAGGCCCCTGACAATCATAATATGAAAATCATAATAGCACAAGAAAAAAAGAGAGAGAGGTCATAAATACCACACAGGCTCAATTATTAAAACAATGGAAGTATAATTAGTTATTACTCCACCTCACAAACACTGTGAGAGATCAAAGAGGCAAGGCAGCCTTACAATAAATGAGCTTTAACAAAAAAAATGCCAAATCAAATACTATGTTCTATGAAATTTACTAATATGAACAAGGTCTGAAGGTATTTTAAATTAGTGATAAAAATCCTAGAGGAGCCTCTCTGGTGGCTCAGTGGGTTGAGAGCCAAACTGTGAAGTATCCACGGCACAGCAGCGTGAGTGTGATCCCCAGCCAGGGAGGGGACCCACATGGTGCAGCAGACCTCTCCTGCCTCACCCGCTGCTCCCCTCAGCAGTGCATTTTGGTCATCTACCTATTCTGCTCCCCACTCTGTCCCTAGTGAATTCTCTCACCTCCCACAACTCTGTCCTGTGCCCCAGCTCTTGTATGCATAAATAAATAAATCTTTAAGAAAATAAATAAAAAATAAAAAAAATCCTAAAAGTCAATAATGTATAGATAAAATAAAAACCTAAAGAGAAGAGATTAGCATTCAGGATACTAATGGCCCTCTGAGAATTATTAACCTCATTCTTCTGGTAAGGAGTTTTTAGACCAGGTCAACTATGCAAAAAACTGAAATAGTCTAGGATCAAAGTGGAGCATGGGGTTACAGGAGGAGGCTACACAGGGGTAAACATGGGGCACAATACAACTATTTAAAAGACTAAGGCTAATGCTGTGGTCATCTGGGCGTAAGGTCTCAGCAGTCAAAGAAGGCTTGAAATACAATCATAAACAAAGTCAGGAAAAAGTAGTAAATGATGAAGAGCTTAAGGTCCATCAGTGGAATACCATAAAAGATTGAATTTGCTATGAGGTTCAAGATAAACTCCAAAAACAGGACCCCGTTGTGGTTAGGCTTTTGAATCCCCTTGACCAGGCCACAGTATCCATATATTTGATAAAACATTATTCTAAGTGTTTCTTTGAAGATGTTTTTACATGAATTTAACATTTAAATCAAAAGACTTAGTCAAGGAGATTATGTCCATAAGGTGGGAAAACTTCACCCATTCATTAAAGGCCTTAATAGAATAAAAAAGTATCTCCCTGAAACAAGAAGTTGTACCATTGTACTACCTTTAAACTAAAATTATAAAAGTTTAGGGCCCACCTGGTGGCGCAGTGGGTTAAGCAACGCACTATGAAGCAAACCGCAGCCACTGCAGCATGAGTTCAATCCCTGCCGCTGGCCAGGTAGGAGACCTACATGGCATAGCAGACCTCTCCTGCCATGCCTGCTGCTGCCCTCAGCAGTATGTTTCAGTTGATCTGCCTGTTCTGCTCCCCACTTTGTCTCTGGTGAATTCTCTCACCTCCCTCAACTCTGGACTGTACCCCAGCTCTTGTATGCATGAATAAATATTTTTTTTTAAAAAAATAGTAAAAGTTTAATGCAACTGCTTCTCTTCTGCTTAGATCTGATCCCCCAGAGGGCTTCCTGATAGCTTTTACTCAATAGCATGAGACTCTCAAGGGGACAGTAACTTATCTTCTTTATCATTGCCTCCCACACCATGTCTACATAGATAGGTATGACATACAATGGGTAATAAATTTCTTCCAGACATAAATAAGGTTAGGATTCAGGACCTTTTTGGTCCATAAAACTCTTGAAGACTACATATTGTTGATGTGTTTTCTACCCATTCCTTATATGAGCAAGCAAAACTTGTATGAATCTGAGCATTTAAAATAATTTCATTTGTCCTTCAGTTTATTTCTTATGGTTAATTCTGGAAGTTGGTTCTAATTTTGATCCTAACTACTACATGGATTAATTTGATTATTCATACATGAGCTCCAGTCTGTTTTCTAAAATCTTTTCACAATGTTTTCCAGAAACCCAAAGATTGAATTATAGAGAAAAAATCTATTTCCCCAAATCTAAGAATGTGGAATAAGTCAGGAATTAGTATCTAACAACAAGTGCCTTTATAGGGCACTTTCTGCTAGCCCCTTAACAGCCATGACTTCAAAACAGCACTGTAAGGTGAGACTGTTGCCTTGTTTTAAAGGTAAGGAAATTGAAGCTAAAAAGTTAGATTACAGAAAAGAATAGGGTTAGATTCAAGATTTTTCATTTCAAATTTCATTCATAATCAAAGAAGATAAATGTATAACCAAAAAATATTAATTTCCATCAAAGGACAGAAAGAATGAAAAAATTAGCTAAAACAAAGAGCAGATCCTAAAGAGACCATGTCTGCAGCATCTGAAAGAATGGGAATGACAGAACATTGTTAGATAACTCTTCAGATAAAAAATATATAAAAGATTTTAATAAATTAAATGCAGAACAAATTAAGTGTCTTAATCTCAATATTTTAAGTGTTTCAGCAGAGATGATCATGCATGTTTGTGATATGGCCAACAGATAACAACTATAAACTGTGGACAAAACATTAAAAACAACTATATGGAAACTCTGGGAAATCTGACACAGCTAGAGAAAAACTGAAGCTTGACTTGGCATTTGCAAAAGGACAGCAAAAGGTGGTTTCCCTGTTTGCTTGGTGTCTTTTAGCTTTTAGACTGAGGGCTAAAAGCCTCAGTGACATGCAGAATAGCTGCAAATGCTAACAGAAGTACAACACATGGCCATCATTTAAAAATGGTCAGGATGTACCAACTTTTTAACTCATGTGACACTCTTCCTAAGAGGAACATATTTCAACTATTAAATATTTTATATATGTATATCTTTATTTTTTCATTTATCTAAAACTGAATCCATCTTCAGAGAAGTAAGACAATTGGATGCACAAAATAGAAATTAGTAAGAGGGACAATGAAAATTTATTTGACTACATGGTAATCATATTCCCATTAAATGTTCTTCCCTTTATTAATGACTTCTTTTAATCTTCTCCTTTCAATTTCTCAAATAGAATATTAATTTGAGAAGTATAATAATGGTAAGAAGCCATAGGAAAAACTTTTAATTTAATTTTGAAATATCAACATTTTATCATGATAATCATAGACTTCAATTAATTTTAAGTGCAATATTTTATTTTGACTGGCAAAGAAAATTTTTATACTCTATTGCTCCTGAGATCTCCCAATCCACACAGCTGATTACTAATTTTTATAATAAATTTAAAAATGAGACAAAAAGACAATTCTTATTCCATTATCACTATTAAAGTTGTATTTCAGTAAGATACACCAACCAACTTCTATAGCACTACTTGGTTCCACTAAGCTGTTTCCTATGCTTGAATTACGTTTAGTTCTGAGATTCTATTCAAAATTGTTTGTAAAATTTCTCAACATACCATGCTACTTTATGAAACCCTCAGAAGAACTAAGTATGAGGTCTTGATACTACAAAGCAACTAAGCAACTAAGAACCTTTATGAAAGTCACATTTGGCTTTTTTTTTCAGTCACTATAAGCTCAGAGCCAATTAACTTTGTGGCCTATCTAGCAACTGTATGGCTTCAGCGTATGGAATTCTTAGAAGCTTTAGTTTACTAAAAATGCTAAAGAGTTCATTACAAAAGTTTAGAATTCCATATAGAATGAGGCAATATACAAAAATACCATATCTGTATGGTATTCTTTAATAGACTAAACTGTTGATCCACATTTATTGATACTGAACGAAACATTAAATTACTTGATATAATTCTTGTGACTCTGTGGAAGCAAAAAGTAATTGTGTAGCTACAGATAAATTAAAAAAAAAAAAAACTCTGTTCAACTTCTCTGATGAAGTTCACATTCACTCTGTTGTTTCTGAGAGGTATGCAGGGAACAGTCCTGAAGAGTTTCCACAGGTAGACCCTAAAGATTTTGGCTGGTCCATGAAGATCCAAATGTCAAAGCAGCAAAGGCATAACTGCAGTCTCTGATCAGTGCCAGGAACACAGTGTCAGCAAACTATTGCAGGTGTGAGAAACACTCAGGTTTTTACATGAGTCCAGCTCTATATTACATGCTTTTCACAGTACTCAGTTTAACCCTTAGGCTCCTGAATGGTGTATGTATTTATCACCACTTCAGAGATGAGAACAAAAGATCAAACTACAACATCCAAAGGAGTCAGGTACTATAACAGAGTTGAGACACAAAGCAAGACTAAATTTAGCTCATTTCACCATCCAAGAGTTATATATAAAATATTTAGTTATATTGGCAAAAAATTATAAAGCTTGAAGGTTTTTTTTTGAAGCACTAAAAAAAAGTGAAATAATTTGGATAAACTTACATTAATGCTACAAGCTGGGCACTCTTTAAGACTCTTGTGAAGCCATGTGAAGTTACTTTTTGCTTATTTTGTTTTTTGAGACTTGTCTGCATTTTATTTTTTAATTAATTTATTTATTTTTAATTGAAATATTTGTATACCCCCATCAGTTTATTATTATTGCCACCATAATGCACCCACCATCAAATTATCCATTGTCTACCACCATAGTCCAGTGTGCTTCCTCTCTCCCCACTCCCTGTGCTTCAGTTTTGAAGTCAGCTTTCAAGGGTTAGTTTTAAAGTTTGTCTTTATTTGACTCTCAGTTTAATTACTCTATATTCCACATATTAGTAAGAAATTTGGTATTTACCTTTCTCCTTCTGACTTATTTCACTTATTTCCCTTCTAACTGCATGCATGTTGCCCCAAATGGTATGAGTTTGTCTCTTTTGATCACTGAGTAATATTCCATTGCATACACACACACACACACAACATCATCTTGATATACTCATATTTTGGGGCACTTAGTTTATTTTCATGTTTTAGTTATAGTAAATAGCATAGATCTATTTGGTGCTTCAAAGTTCATCTAATTCAACTACAATCACATCAATTTCTAATATGGAAACTGTTTAATTGTTGTAACTCCTATTTCAAAAGAAAAAAGATAATAATTATTGTCCTCGATTAGCAATAAAAATACAAATGGAAAGTAATTCCTATTGTAGACATACACTAAGTATAACATGACTCAAGATATTGTCCATTCTTTTGCTTATATTTTCCTCTGTCTACTTTACCACCACCATCTTCCAAGTTATCAGGGGCTGTTTTTTATTTAATTCGACAAGCATTGAAAATCTCTGCCTGCAATGCAGTCCACTCAATGAATAGTAATGTTCCTAATTCTGACTAACAAATAGGAAGTGTTTCAAAAAGTGGATATAATAGAAATTTAGAAAAGTATATATATGATCATGTTATAGATTATTAAAAATAAGAAACCCTACTATCTTTAGGTGGTCTAAAGTTTTAAGAACAACTGATTTAAAAAGAAATAAAGACTTGTAAGAAAGCCTAAGTAAATGATGAGAGAGTTCTTCTACCAATTAAATTAGATACAAGACCCACATGTCAAACAACATGCTAGACAGCAAAAGAACTTGAGAATTACAAAGAGCAACAAAATCCATTTAGGTCAGATGGCAAAAGCAAAACGACTCTAAAAAGCTTGGTTTTTGAGCATTATAAAGGTACCAGGTTCAAGATTAATGCTCCAAAAATAATTCTTGAATATTCTTATGTACCAAAATGGGCTCAAAATTGGTTTTCAAAGTTAAGGAACATCTGAGTCACCCATGAGGTGGCTTAAAAGACAAACTACTGAGATACAACCCTAGAATTTAATCATTAGTCTTCAGAGAAAGTCTAGAAATTTGTACTTTAGCCTCCCAGTCAAGAACCTTTGCTTTAGACCAGGATTATTTTCCCTTTTCTTTTATTTAAATATATTTATTGTTATTGAAGTTTCATTATTTTACATTCTTTCTGGTGCATAGCAGTATAGAATTTAGCCCTGCAAAATATCAAGATAATTGATATTTGGACTGCACTAGTTTTTGTTGAGGTGTTAGAAGGAAGCAGTCCTGTATACTGTAGGATATTTTGCAATATTCCTGTTTTACATCCACTAGATGCCAATTGAGCATATCCTACCTCCCCCCACTTTTCCCCATTTACCACAAAACACTGCCGAATATTCTCTATGGGAAGAAAATTGCTACTACTAGAGGGCCAGTGCTTTAGACTGACCAGATTAACTTTTTGGGTAAAGGACTATTAATAAACTAACAGTCACACTGAGAGACACTGTGACTTACAGTTTAGCTGAACATTATATAACATCTACCAATTCCTAATGGATAATACAAAAAATGTAGACTAATAATATATGAATTAGAAGGTTTCATATCTATTTAACTAAGCCAAGCTTTTTAATAGATTTATAGCAAAAAGACAGATCATTTAAATCTAAACAATTTTGAGCTATTTTTTTTCCTAGATTAGGATATCAAATAGGCTCCAATATGTGCAATAGACATCAAATGGTAGGTACTACCATTGGTAGTATTAGTTAATTAAAGTACCATCAATGGTAGTAATTACCATTTGAATCAT
This sequence comes from Galemys pyrenaicus, assembly GCA_019455555.1. Lineage (NCBI taxonomy): Eukaryota > Metazoa > Chordata > Mammalia > Eulipotyphla > Talpidae > Galemys > Galemys pyrenaicus. Next base: position 841,211 of record JAGFMF010011589.1, on the reverse strand, counting down.
CAGTGACACAGGTAAAATGGGAAAGATATTGAGGTCACTTAACATTGTCTCCTGTTGGTACTACAAAGGAAATAATACATCAGTCAAAATTCCTATTCTTTCCTGTTCCAGTCTGGAGTTCTATTCCAGAAACTTGATTATATCTAAATTTTGGTGAGTTTGTTGAAATTTGTTCCTTTTGAAAAGTCTGGAGTATACACCTAACTTATTAACAGCATTTCCTCTCCCTAAAATATCCTCTATATTTTTTTACTTCAAGTAATTCCTCCTTTAATTCAGAATTATATAGGATAGTAAGTCCTATTGTTATTTTCATATCTTATGAGAGTCTACAGATCTTAAAGAAATAATTTCTAGACTTGATTTACTGCTATTCTTAAAGAGAATCCTAACAAATATCAAGGTACTTGATTCTGTGTCTCCTCTAGACTGTAGTCTGTTCTATAATCTCCTCAAGAATGAAGAAACCATTCCTTTCTATAAGCAGTAGATGTAGTCTGTAGAAAACTTTTTAATATTATAACACTCTACTCTTCTCTCCTTTTATTGTTGTTTACATGGTCTCTACAATCCTTTGACTCTCAGACTCTAGAAGTTACTAACTCCCTTCTACTTAGTATGTTCCTTGTGGACAATGAAAAATAAGCAAAAGTATTTTATAAATGAGATATTATTAAGGAGAATAATTTAGCAAGTACATTGTCTTCAATGTGCCAAAAATTTCAAAAAATTGAGAGTAGAAGAAAATAAGCTAAGATAAAACCTTCTTCCAAGCTAATAATATTTCTAAATTCTTGTATTTTGAAACAATTCATGTATTTCAAAACAATTTTTGTATTTCAAAATTGGGTGTGGATCAGCTCTTCAAAAATCAGTTTCAACACAAACCAAACTAGATTCTAAACAAATCCCAAAGATGAGTAACTAAATATGTATTACCAAATATTTTATATACAATCCCTTTGGGTGGAGAAGAGTAAACAAATACTCAACTCTATCAATCATTGTGTTCATATTAATTTGTCAGTATTGGGCCTCCCTGGTGGCGCAGTGGGTTAAGAAACGCACTATGAAGCAAACTGCAGTCACTGCAGCACGAGTTCGATCCCTGCTGCCGGCCAGGGAGGGGACGGGACCCACATGGCGCAGCAGACCTTTCCTGTTGTGCCCGCTGCTCCCCTCAGCAGTGTACTTCAGTACATCTGCCTGTTCTGCTCCCCGCTCTCTGTGGTGAATCCTCTCACCCCCCCACACACACACACACCTTTGGCTGTACCCCAGTGCTTGTATGCATAAATAAATAAATCTTTAAAAAAAATAATAATTTGTCAGTATTATCAATATATTGCTAAAACAAAATAAGGATTATCAAATAATTAGTAATAATATGATGAATAGAAGATTAAAGATTATATCACTTTAGAGTTGGTGAATTATATGATATTTGGGAGCCTTAGTTCAACAGTTAGATATTTTGATAAATATTTTTGTAAAGACAAGTCTTTCTTTAAATATTAAATCACAAATTATTTAGAATATATATGTACTGATACATTTTATTACATAATATATACATGCATGCACATACCCATATATGAATATTATAAATATATATATATAATCCTACTTAAGATTTTTATATTCATAACATATTGATTTCTAATGACAATGTGGTCTATTCTAACTGACTTTACTTCTATATGATTGTTCAATACCATTGCCTATCATACTATTCAATACAAATATAACAATTACCAAAAAAAAAATCCTTTGATATCTAGGAAAAACTGTTTACAGAGCACCCTTTATATCTACCAGAAGACTTTACAGAAGTTCTCAGGTTTAAGTTACAATATGAGAACCAGAAATCTAGAAATAAGATATTATCCTCAGTGAGGCAATAGAACATCAAAGAATACTCAGAAAGGTTAGATAGTAAGTTTTATTAATTAGACATATTTGTAAAAACTAAGGCAAAAAAATTACAAACGCAATACTTAAAACACAAAAATATACTGGTTGTAAGACAATCTTTGATTTATTAATTAAAAAACAATAATACAATTGTTCTTTTGCAAAGAGAAAAGACTCTTCAAAATAACATTGACGAAATTAATTGTGTAGTTTATGGACTTTCTAAGACTTTCCTTTCAAAATTTAATCAATTCATTAAAAGAGAGAATTAAATTCAAATAATTTAATTTTCATCTTTCCAGTACACTGTTAATTATGTAACAAAAAAAATCTATGTTGAAATTTTCTAGAAATTAAACAAAAAGGGAAAATAGCAATACGGATAAAAGGAAAATTTAACATTTTTCTTAGACATGAAAAAAATTTCTAAATAGAATCAATCATAGAGGAGGGTAATTTTTCTTTCAAACAAAAACATCCTGCATACGTAAAAGGATTTCTCAAAAATAAAAGGCAATGAGTGTACAAAATATTTCCAGATTTTAAAATATACTATCAAGAGATGACAATGATTTACTGAACATAAATTATGTTCTGCAGAACATAAACTATTGCAGAAAAGTAATCAATCAGTGGGAAACATTAAAGTAATGTGTACCAATAGCCTCAAATTTTTTTAACTTTTATTCAGCAACTATATTTTTGGGAAGCTATACTAAGGGAAAACTCTTTAATGTGTAGGGAAATGACTTTGTAGTAGCATGGCATTTATAATAATTACGATAAGGAACTACATAATATCTAAGAAAAGGTGGATAAGAAAAGAATGTTTAAATAAACCATGGCACATTCATAACTCCACTATGTACTGGCACTAAGAAGTCTAAGAGACCGCATACTTTTCCTGTATGTCATATTTTGTTTTTTATTTTAAAATAAGGATAGCAATAGAATGCACCCATAACGTTGTCAGAACTAAATAATATATGGAAAATAATTAGACAGTCTGGTACATAATATTTACTATAGTCAAGATATATGCAGTCATTCAAAGTAAGAACATGGGAAAGGCTTATTATAGAAAACTGTATGAGTATATAAGACATTGACATGGTGCACAGTAACATATCAACCAAGAAGCAAAGAACTCTGAAAACAAGCAAAAAGCTTTTTGCTAATGAACTGAAGAGCATAAATTAAGACGTTTCAGTGTGTTTTAGCTATCTACACTAAATATAGAAATTGGTTTTATTGACTAGAGCTAATTATTAATTTTCTAGATATTATGCAACTATCTAAATTAAAAGTTTTTCTTCCTGAAACATTTTTGACAGATTCCAGCATCTTAAAAGTCTAAAGACCTTTTCAGCTGGCTGTCTTCCAAGTTTTCTAGAAAAACTCGTACTGTAAAACATAGACACACACCTGGATATAGCACCAATAATGTCTATTTTAATTAGATTAGCAATATTAAAAAGAAGAAAATCAACAGTTCCTGAAGAGAACCCTCTACTTCATGGAAGCAGAAGATTGTTTTTTTGTAGTCTGTTTATGGTAACTAATTTCCAAAATTACTTCCTCACTGAAAATAAGTTTCAGTAACAACCACTGGTCAAACATGGCTGTATTGTTGTGTTGTGTGTTTTTTTTTTTCTTTACTAGAGACAGAGAAACCACATTGCAAGATGATGATACAAAAGAAACCTCATTTAGCATCAGATGAACACACAAAAGCAATTAAATTTGAGATGAGCAGCTCCTGTCATTGCAGAAACTACTCCTTTAGGTCATTTAACAAAGGTAAATGGGCATTTCAGTTTCATGAATCTCACAAATAAGCATGTTTCAAGCAAAAAGAGAGAAGGGGAAGGGAAAGAGGGAAGGAACAAAGGAAAAATAGAAAGGAAGTGGAGGAAAGGTAAGAGATATGAGAAGGTGAGGGAAACTAACTGCTATTTCTTGCCAAAGCCAAAACAGAAATAACACCCTGTCCAGAGGCTATGTAATAATATACAAAGACTGATAAACTCACTTCATTAACATACACTAGGAAATGTCTGTTTCTTTTTACACTCTTGTGTCTATCTGGTGGATAATCAGAATTTAAATTCTGGAAGTGATAAAATGAAGTTTCTAATAGAATTATAAAAAATACAGAGATTGATACAGAAATAACAGCCTGGCTCCAAATCCACATAATTGGTATCGAACTTATATTTTGGCTCATAGATTCTATTAAAGGCAATATTTGGTCCGTAATCATCCTATATCATTCTTCCATGGTTGCCCCTGTATGATACAAAGAAGAGTCAATAAACTTGTATGCATCAAGTTACCAGGGGTCTCCCCTTTAATAACTAAATCATACACTGTTTTCCCCTTCCCTCTCCCATACATGCCAACTCCAAGAAAGTTGCTTTAAAGTACAAAAAAATTGGACCTATAGCCAGGAATCACCACTCACCCTTTCCTACCCAATGAAGTATAAAAGGGTTCCTTTTTCATACTGTAAATATGTCATTTCTAAACTCAGACCCAGGGCCTCCCTCATGATGAAAGGGGTTAAGTCGCAGCACTATGAAGTTATTTCCAGCCACTGCACCATGAGTTCAATCCCCAACCAGGGAGGTGACCCATATGGCACAGCAGACCTCTCCTGCCTCTCCCACTGCTCCCCTCAACAGTGTGTTTCAGTCAATCTGCCTATTCTGTTCCCCACTCTGAATCCACTCACCACTCACCTACACCTCTGACCTGTACCACAGTTTTTGTATGCATAAATAAATAAATATTTTTTAAAGAAATAAAACAAAATCAGACCCATTTGACTAACAGCTAAGAGCAGCCTTTAGTGAATATATGCTACACACATGCCACATGCACAAATTTTAGTGCTGTACACAAGACATTTTTAAAAAGCTGTCTAGATTTATGCTCATTTACTCATCTAGCATGTGTAGTAAACATGCCAGTTTATTTTACATTAGTGTCAGCCATCCCCTGAGAATCATAGAGCACACTGATAAGAAAATTTCTGTTGAAAGTGGTATTTAAAAATTTACTTGCAAGATCTTAGTAATAATTTTTGGAAGACTAAAAATATTTTCAGTTAGTCAGCAGCCTCTTTGCCTCATCAATTTACCACAGCATATTTTTTTGCTCCCAAGTCAAATTTTTCATTAGCCAAAGTACTTTCCCCACTTTGATCTCCTATCAGTTTATGCTTAAAAAATGCAAAGAATGCATATTAATGCAAGTCAACATAAACCATAATGAAGAACGTAAATCTCCAATTAAAAATAATGATATGCATTTCAAACATCAAAGTAAAGTTTATTTTACTGATTGGAGCAATGGCCTTCATTATCATTCCCTTTCATTGATATGTATGACCTAGAGTTAATTATGCACTGACAAGCAGGTCCCTCAAAATCAATTACTCCATATATTGACTATATAGTATGTACTATTTGTTTTGCAACAGAAACTAACCCCCAAGCACATCTGACTACAAAGGGAACAGTTGATGGTTGAGCAAGTGAAGGGCACAATGGGACCAAACTGGCCAGTGACAGGTCAAGATTTCCTAGGACCCAGAAACTTTTAAGAGAAAGGAAGTGAAGTCTGAATCTGTAGTCTTTGTGGTGGTAAGGCTTTCTTTTGTAAAATTTAAGAGCCATCAGCAACCATATTTTCTGAAAATAGGAAGTCATTCTGCTGAGGAAGAGAAGTAGGAGACCCAAATTTATGAAGATGCCCAAACAAATGATGGTAAGCATCATAACAACATATAAGCCTCTACTTGGCAGTTCTTCCAATTGCACAGGTCTATCTCTGCGTTCACCATGACTTACCCAAGCTGAAACACATCAGGACACTTCTAACACTCCATTTACTGAAGCTATTCTGGATGTATAACTACCCATTGTTCCACTGGCTCACCCCTTAAGATGTTTGACAGTGTAATGGAGAAGACATTAGAAAATCATGTCATCACGAATACATGCTTTTCTAAGTGCATCACATCATAATCTGGTATGACACTGGGAGTAAGGAAGGTATTAGAAAGTGTGGGAGTCAGAGCCTGCCTGGAATCTTCAAGGACAAGGAAAAGTTAGAGAGAGAAATAAAAGGAAGTAAGCACTTCATCATAGGCAGAGAATCCAAGCACTTAGGCAGAGAATAGTTAACAAATTCAAACGAAAGCAAGGTAAAAAGAAAGTGTTTTACTGTATAAATGGCCATGAGATTTTGTGCTATCTTTAACCATGCTTTACAGTTTTTTATTTAATCCCTTTTTCCAACTGGTTTTCCCTCTTTACACTCCCCAATTAATACAAAATAGTTCATTTTTCAATAATAAAAATAATATTTCCTTTTAAAAGGCGAATTCTTCATTTTAAAAAAGTACATAGGAAATTTCAAAAAGAGGGCAAACTAAATTTAGGTTCAATTTCATAAAGCAGAAAAAAATCTTCTTTATCTATCACACTTCTCTTTCAATGCAAACTGGATAAATTGTCATTCACTTTTGTGCTCTCCTTACACAAGGGTTGAAAAGCAGGTTAGACATGGTAATATACTTTCACCTGAATTGCAGATGTAATAATCCCAGATAGAGACTGTTTCAAGCTTGCTGATGTTTGCACTGCTTGATTATGCAATAAATAATGACCTTTTTCTAACATCATGTAATTCTCTCTAGGCATCTAACCAAGTTTTCTCTTCCACTCCTAAATAGTCCCACCCTTGAACTGCCTTGAAATCATTTTAGGTTCAGCCAAAAGTTTTATCGCTCAGTCAGGTTCTTCTCTGGTTTCCAACTCTGATTCAGGCACTCTTATCTCAGCCTCAGTGGACTTAAGAAATGCTATTACTTCCTCTGTCCTACAATGGAATTGGCGCTCCATTTGCCACCTCATTGCCAGCCAAAATTTGAGCTTCCTGCTGTAGTCCAGGTTGTTTTTAACATCTCACCGTAGTGTCATTTAGGTATTTGTCATAGCAGTTGAGGATAGCCATTACCATCTAATCCACAGAATGGTCTCTAGTTGAGCACTTTTATTCACTTCGCCTAGCTATTTGAACTGAACTTCCCTGAGAATTTTTTAAAGTCAGGCTCATGCAGGAAGCTATACCAATCTGAACAGGACAGGAATATAAACAAAACAACTAGAATCAAGGCAATTATACGCCCTAGCCAGAATTCATATTCTTATTTGACTCTGATAACATTTTTCTCCTTGATTCCTCAGTCCTAGAATCATAATACTTTCCTGCTGATGCAGTCTCTATTGACCTCATCAATCATTATTCAGTAAGTTTAATCTTGACCACACTTCTGAAAATCTTCATTAAAATCTCTTCAGTAAGACTTTTTAAGGTGAACTGTATTTCCTCACGGGGCCCTAACAATACATTTCCTAATGTATTGGTGAACCTGAATATATACCACTCTCCACACCCCAAATTGCTTAATAAAAGCAATGTAATCTTCATTTCAGGTTCTTACTCCCACCTCACAGAGCCTGTATGTTTCAGAGTAAACTAACTCCAACCCTAATTCTGAGAATGAAGCCTGAGGTCCATGCTCACTATAAATAAATAGTGTGAAATGGACACATGATTTCAGGTGACCCAATCAGACTTAAGTCAGAGCTTCAATATCATGGCGAAGAAATAGTGTCACTAGAGAAGATTGTATTGAGGATATGACAACTAGAATTCTTCAAACTGAAGAAGGCAGGTTGCCACTGTGTGGATGAAGCTGCACTGAGAAAGTCGTAACAGATAGAACTGCAAAGAAGGCAAATCCTTACTGGCACCATTTGAGTAACTAGATCAAGCTTGTTTGACAATAACTACATATGGATTTTTCAGTTAGATGAGCCAACAAAAACTATTTTTGCTTCAGTTCCTTTGAGTTGAGTATCCAATCACCCACAGAAGAATCCCGAAGTATATAGCACTATTCCAGGCTCTCAATTAGTAATGTCCTGTGTTCTTCAATTTCCCTGTGAAAGCTAGGGACTTACTACCACAGATTCCTCCATAGATCAACCAGGAGTTCATTTATACTCTCAAGTTCATTTATACTTCCTATAAAGAAGATTCCTTTGCTCATCACCATTATTTGAGGCACCTGAATAAGCCACCTCAAATCCCAAATATACATATCTGCATAAATCATAAATGAAAATAGCCAAAGATCCTGGTCAGTATGCCTAGCTAGATCTATTCTAGCATCTATCATATGTAATAACAAGCAACGTTTCTTCTCATATTTATCCTATTACTAAAAACAAACCATTATTCCTCATTAATATATCCTAAAATATGCCAACCATGTGATTCCTGAACTGTTACTTCCCTGTCCTCCATACTTGTTAACGATCTGCTCATGGATGCTACTTCTCACTGGAAACCACCCCCCGCCAATACTTCCAACTTGCTACTCATATAACCCTTGCCCAAGATAGAATTCCTAAATATTGCCTGCCTCTTTCTTCACACATACTCCATATCAGATATAGATATATGGAACATATTTCTGCCCTATACCTTATCTTCATAAAACTAGAGTTTACCAGAGTCTTCACTCTCATTGACTTAGATAGTCAGTAATATAACCCTACCTTCTGCTATAATTTGTTTTTCCCAAAACCATGTGGATATATTAAAAAATATTATTTATTCTATGCAAATGTTTTTATCTGTAATTTTATATAATGCCTGTATTGTGCTCTTATGGATATTAAAAAAATAAAATTAAACCTCAATAAATAAGGAAAATATACAAAAAACTCAATTTAAAAATAGTATGTGTCATAACAGAGAATTCTAAGAAAGAAGAGATGACATTTGGCTGAGCATACCAATAACAGGAACTGAGAAGGTAGTCATTAATCTACAGAATGGGTACAATATGTTAAATACTCTGAGGTACTTTGTATATAGTTTGTTCAGCTCTCACCTGACACATCCAATAGTCTACTAATGTCTACATTTGTTTCTTTCCACAAAACTCTACAGAAGCTGTACAACAATTATGACTAAAAAGTAAGTAGATTACACCACTCCTTCCTTTCCTCAAAACTTTCTGATGACCCCATCACATTAGAGGCAAAGCCCTTATTAAAACTGACTTAAAAAACAAGATATGGGGCCTCCCTGGAAGCGCAGTGGGTTAAGCAACACACTATGAAGCAAACCACAGCCACTGCAGCATGAGTTCAATCCCTGCTGCCGGTCAGGGAGGGGACCCACATGGTGCGGCAGACATCTCCTGCTATGCCCGCTGCTCCCCTCAGCAGTGTACTTCAGTTGATCTGCCTGTTCTGCTCCCCGCTCTGTCTCTGGTGAATCCTCTCACCCCCCACACCTCTGGCCTGTACCCCAGCTCTTGTATGCATAAATAAATAAATCTTTAAAAAAAAACAAGATATGGTTCAGCTTTGTTCTTCTGCCCTCATTTTTACTCTGAAATAGTCAATTTATCTGTTCATTGTTCTTGGAACATGCTGTTTGCACACCTACACCAGACACTTTGCACTTGTAGTAGCCTCTGTCTGGAATGCTCTTTCTTCAAATATCCCCAAGCTTTTCTAAGTCCCTGTTAAAATGCCATCTTCTCATTAAGTCATTTTCCAACCATCCTATCTAAAATCAAAACTTCACTCTTCTTTCACTTTATACATTACTGGCTTTCACTCCTTTCACCACTTCTCATACAATATGCTTTGTTTTTCTTCTATTTACCATTGCCACTACAAGGCGAGTCCTATAAAGGCAGTGATTTTTTAAAACTATTTTGTTTGCTCATAAATGATATCAATTAAATATCTGTTAAATGGCTGAATTATATAGCACTTAAAACGTAAGACAACATTAATATTTGGGTATAGTTCATATTTTCACTCTTGACTATGACTTGAGTGACTATTCTAATTTTCTCAGGATCAGAGAAATAGAAAATTAGAGTACTAGAATCTAGAATCAATACAATGGTCAATATGGCTCATGTGCTTAGAAAAAAAAAATACCAAGGAATGGGTGACTGACCTTTATAAGATGGGTAGAATTTAGTCAAGGTATTTGACAGAAACAGAAATAAAAAGTTATAAAAATAAATTAGGACAAAAGTAAAGGTAGAGAGAAGTAAAAGCTGGGACATGTGAATGAAATAATATATACATAAATATGAACTTAGATAAGGATATGGGTATGAATAGTATGTGCTTTTAAAAAGATGAAATAAATAGGATATAATGGGGTTAACTATAAATTTAATATTTGAGCAATTCCTGATGTAATAATGAATCCTATTTGGCAAAATGAGGCAGTAGATAAAAATAAAACTACCCAAAAATGCTAAAGGCAGTTTCCTGCCCAGATTGAAATGAAACTCAAACCAATATTCTTCAGCAATTCTTTTTAAATACTCCACATATGGAGATACAACTTTTAAGAGAAAATGAGAAGTGAAGACAATACACATTTCAGTTACACATATTATCCACATGAACAACATGAATAAGAAAAGTTGGCTATACTTACAAAAGCTACTTTCTAAAAATATTCTGAATACTAAATAGGAAACTTAATACAAATACTGCATCTAAAAATAATTCTGGACATTTTGTTAAGAAGTCATGAAGATATGATAAACATTCTGTCACTTAAATGTTATGTAATCTTGTTTCTTGAAAATAAATAAAATATTCTCATATTATCACAGTTATAAAACTAGGTGCACTCTTAAAGGTCATCATGAAACCCTTCATTTTGCAGATGAAGAATTCAAGCTCAACAAAGTCAAGTAGTATTTCAATTTCACAGAGTCGTAAGTGCTGTAGTTTGAACCAGCTCTGTCTTCTGACTCCCATTTCACTATCCTTTCTGTTGCTTCAAGGGTCTCTCTCTTTAAAAAGTTGCAGTTATCAGTTATTAAGATACAGTTGTGTTTATCAGATCTGTAATGCTGCTTAATTAATTAACCTTGAGAGAATTTTTATTTAAATGTCTGAAAAGCAACAGTCACTTGTTCAATTTCCAGTTAACATAGAGACTCTTCATTGACCATTAACTAAAATGGTCTTTATGCTAATAGATTGTTTCACCACAGATTTTCATAAAAGCATAATCAAGCAGTTTAAAATATAAGGCACTTTCTTACAATATAAGAATTCCTAAACCAATAATAAAATGCAATCAATAGAAGATCTAATACTTAGGATACCATCTGTATAATTCTGGATTCACATATTTCATTTTCTTCATAGACGCTACCTTCCCAAGGAGCAAACTGTCTTCCTAATAATAATGTCTACATTTCAATATGAGCTTTACCTCAATTAACTTCACACTATCACTTGAAATTCTGTTTTAATATTTGCTCTTCCACATCACTGATTTTGTGTGTGTGTGTGTATACACACACACACAAAAAAAAATTGTAAACGCTTATAAACTTCAAACACTCTCATTTTAACCTCACATGAGAGGTAGATTAAAAAAAATAAGTAAAAGAAATCTAAAAGCTGCTCTAATTCGGTGTTCAAAATATAGACATTTGAATAAATCTCTAACATTCACAGAGGTTTTTGTTTAAAAGATTGACAAAATTGAAAAGTGTACAAATAATCAAAACCTTATTGCTTTAAAAAATAGCAGTATTCTTAATGAGACATTAAATATCTTTGTTGAAATAAGTGCTTCTAAGGTATAGTGTCCTGTGTTTAATTAGCTGGAAGATCAATTTATTTTCTCATAAATTTGGTTTTGTTTAAGATCTTAGTGAAATTACTGCAAATAAAAATAAAGATGTCAAAAATAGCACCACAGAGTTAAGCAGTTCCATGTAAGCACTAAGCACTAGTAAAGAAAGAGAGAAATGTATTCATTCAATTGAGTTACTGCCACTCTACAACTGAATGAAACAGAGAGAAAGATGAATGCCCAAAACAATCCACCACATTAAATGAAATGGAATAAGAAGCACTTTAATTGGGTAAAATTTTAGAGCCAAATTACAAATGCCCATAAATAAATAGCTATAAATAATGTGTTTTTCCAGTTAAATAATGACTTTAATAAAACAAATGAAAATGTACAGTGTTGTTTTATCTGCTTGTAAGAATCTCATTAGCATTTCAATTTAAATTCTACAAGTGCACTCAAATCTCTCATTTGTACATCTGGCATAACTCAAAACACTGCCTTATTTGTTAAAAAAAAAATTAAGGCAAAGGAGCCAATTCACAATATCTTACAGTGGTATTTTAATGAGTGAAAACAATATTACTATTTCAATGTTGTATAACAACAGGAATCTCCATGTGAAAAACTAAAAGGTTTATTAGATAAACACTTTTGAAGAAAATTTGTTCTTATAAGAAAATCTCAAAAACATGGAATTATGTGTTAATGCTAACTTTAAACAATTTCATATAGAGTTGACATATGAAACATTGATTTTTCTCTTTATAGTAAGTTTAGAAATACTATCATAAGAAACAATGAAACTACAATTCCAGGTAAATATGGTATTACCTCAAATTTATTTGTGAAAAAAGGCCCTAATAAGCCATCAAAGACACACAAATTTAATTTAAAAAGAAAAATTCAGGGGAAAAAATTGTCAAGGCATCTAAAAACAGAATAGCGAAAGAAGCTTGACTTGCATCTTCCCCACAGTCACAATGAAATCACCAGAAAAAAAAGCCAAACATAGAAAAATAAAAGGATGCTATCTCTTATGTCAATGGCAAAAGTTGGTGGGGAAAACTGCAATTAAATTGTGTTTAAAGCACTATCCATGCATCAACTATCCAAGGAAAAGAGGGGCAGTTGCTATACAGACCCTTTTAATTCAGGGACACACATCCACACTGGGCACATTAAAAACTAGGCTCTATGCTGGAGAAGAGGGTCCACAGAGTTGACATACAGGAGAATGGGTGCAGAACTGGACAACTATTATAGTAGTTGTAGCTTATCTATTATTACCTTGCCAGCACCATTTCTGGCCTTCTGAACAGATACAAAAGCATTAGTCTGTAAAACAGCAAACACCTAAAAAACATTAGGATTATACCTAGATTCCTGTATGAGGGGTAGAAAACCAATTTATTAAGATAATAAAAAGGAAACTTCATATTACAATCCATAAAAACTAAAAGTGAAAAGGTGGAACAACCACATATACAAAGAAAAAACCAAAAACACCCTAGAGAAATCTTAGTTTTGCAAAACTCTGAAATATACCTGATGAAGAGTTATAATCATGCTTGCTAAATTAAGAACAAATAGCATATGATGAAAAATAGGAACCCAATAAAGTCCAAGAAAATATGAGTCTGTTACAACTAGAACTAGTGGATTTAAAAAGATATGATAACCAAATTTAAAAATATAATAGGGGGTCTGCATTACAATTACCAACAAATGTAAGAAGTGGAGAAAATTAATGAGCTTGAAAGAACAATGGCAAAGAATACACATATTGAATAACAGAGAAAAAGGAGTTTTAAAAATGAAAGCAGCCAAAAGGCAATCCTAGAAGCAACTGGCAATCAAAAGCTCTTTGGGAAAACCTAAAAAGGAATATAATTTGTATCTTGCAGGTGCCAGGAAAAGGAATGAAAGAGACAGGCATAGAAAAAATCATTTAAAGAAATAATTGCTGAAAATCATATCAAACTAGAAAATGAATAAGATGTCCTGAATCAAGAGGATCAAAGATTTAATACAAAATTATACCAGACTAGCACTCCTTATAATTGAACTACTGAAAACCAACAACAAACACAGAATATTAAACACACCGAGAGAAAGAACATCTCTGGGAACATCTATTTGACTATCTGTAGACATCTCAGTAGAAACCTTACAGCAAGAAGGGACCAGCAAAAGATATTTAAGTACTCAAAGGAAAACATTCCCAGACTAGAATATTTTATTTGGCAAGATTATCATTCAAGAGAGAAGGAAGGTTACAGAGATTCACTGAAAAGCAAAAGTTTAATGACTACACCAACATTAAGTCAACATGAAACTATCAATGAAGGAACAACTATAGAGAACAAAATAGTATAAAGGTTACAAACATCTAAATTATACAATGTGGATGAAAAAGTGATAAAAATGGGGCTTATTAAAACAAGTCTGATACCAGTTTGTTCAGTGGTACACATTGTAATCCACGATATGCTATGCATATGTACAGAAGCTTCAACAAAAATCAACAGAACTAACAGGTAAGACAGGGGACTATGTCAAAAAATAACATCAAAGACAAACTAAAAAAATTCTTAAAAAGAAAATTGTAATGAGTACTTTTCCCTCAATAGTCACATTAAATGTAAATTACTTACATTAATCAACTAAAAGGAATAGAATTACTGGGTAGATTTTTTTGAAGTCAGGCTTTCTGTTGTTTAAAGGAAATTCATATGCCATGAAAGACAATCCTAAAAGCAACTGGCAATCAAAAAAGTCAAGAACACCTAGACTTCTATCAGATAAAATATATTTCCATAAAATGGACATTACTTAATGAATAATGGCCTAATAAACAGGAAGCAATAACAGTTTTAATTATAACTGCAATAAATGATGGAGTACCAAGATACATAAGGCAACTATTAATAAAACTAAAAAGAGAAAATGACAAAATAATACCACACTTACAACTTAACAATACTTCACTTACATCACCAAAACACAGAATGAATAAGAAAATAATAGCCTTAAATGGGGAGATGAATCAAACAGACCAAAGAGACATCCATAGAACACTATATCCAACACTGTTACATATACATTTTTTTCAAGTGTATATGGAACATTTCAAGAACAGATCATATGTTGGGACACAAGTTAATTATCGATAAAATTATAAAGATTAAAATCATACCAAATACTCTTTCTTTCATAGTGTCAAAAAACCTAGAAATCAACTATTTTTAAAAAGAGAAGAAAACATAAATACATGAAGACTAACCAGCATGCTGTTTAGCATCTATTGGATTAAAAAAGTAATTAAAATCCATGATTAACACAATTAAAATAATTAATCCAATTCAAATTACTAGTCCATTTTACACCATATATTATAATTTAAAAGATTTTAACATACCAAACATTGGTCAATTGATTGGTATTGCAATTTCTACACATAATCCCTAATATTCATGAAATTTATCATTATTTCCTTTAATATACAGTAGGAACTAAACAAAGTTGCACTTTACTGTGCCACTGACTTCTACATTCATTTGTAAACCAGTAAGGTTTCAAGCCAACATAAAGAAAAAAGGAAAAGAAAGATGAAATAATGAAGTTAATTACTTCAACTTTCTTCTATGATAGCTTTATTGCTTCATAGTTAGTCTTAGACTAAAAAAAGTAATATAAAAGCCTGGACAATACCTCAGGCACTATTAATAACTTGTTATAAAAATACATGTGTCAGGAAAATTACAACAAAGGAATAAAGGCAGATGAAAGTCTCATTAGTTGTACTGCTCATCACACTACTGAATAATATACTATTCCAGTTTAAACAAGTGACTGGTTTGTGAGTAATAGCTTAATGCTCTCAGGATTGAATATCAAAGAAGAGCAAACCTTGATTCTATCCAAAAATAGTTACATAATGAACCAGAAATTTATTCTCCCTAAAATTAAACTTGTGGAGATCTAATGTTCTAGTTCAAGTGGCAAAAACTTAGTTGTAATCAGCAGCCAACCCATTTCCTCATTAGGACTGCTGCTGACTTACCTTAAAATAACCAACCACAATCTAGAAAAAGTCATTAAAAATTTACAATTTTATTAATACAGATATAGTTTGGATGATGAAACTTAGGGGAAGGAGTAATAGAACATTACTATTTAATGGGTACAGAGTTTCAGTTTGGTTTAGGGAGAATATCTGGGAGATGGATAGCACTGATTATTGCACAACATGAATGTTCAGTGCCACTGAACTGTACACTTACAAATAGATAAAATAGTAAATTTTACATCATATATAGTTTACCACAACTTTTAAAAATTGTATTTTTTTTTCTAATTTGAAACTAGTATATTAACTATACTGGCCTTCTCTGAGCATGGCCAATATGTCAAACACCTTCTCACACCCTGAATAGAGGTCTGGTCTGGTCTATTCAATCTGCTTAAAATGTTTTATCCTACTCCATCTACCTAGAAAAAAATCGATCCTTTAAATATCTGGCACAAATATCACATCTTTCTTGAAAACTTCTCAAATGGTTTCTTTCTATAACATCTAAATCAACTGTCTGTTGTATTTTAAATTGGTGTTTCCCATGGTTAAATGAACTATTTATCCTTTCCTATAAATACATATATTTTTTATTGTACATCATTTTTAATTTTTGTACAGTGTATACTTTCTCCTCTTAGATATAGACCCCGTGAAAACCCCATCACCAATTCACCCATGTCCCATCACCATAGTCCTTTGTGCTCGTCCCACCCATTTTGTTCCTTCTCCCTCCTCCTCCTCTGGGGAATGTCTCAGATTTATAGTTGTCTGTTGATTTTGATTTTTTTAATTTTATAATTATTTTTTTCTTAGTCCTTTAATTATTTCCTCTACATCCCTCCTATAAGTGAAACCATCTGATTTTTTTTCTTTCTGGCTTATTTCACTAAGCATAATAATGCCCAGTGAACTATTTATTCTTTATGCAAGAATGATGCCTTATTCATCTTTGTATTTCTAATGTAATCAAACATGTATTAAATGGATAAATGAACCAATCAAGCAGTAGCAAATTGATGGCAAAAATAGTAAATTTTTCTGAAAGCAATGAAAATGAAGAATTGTTGAATATACAAATATCAAAAATAAGAAAACTACCAAGGACACAAGAATCTTTAGCTCTATGAACTAGCTGAAGGCTTATGCACTATTTGAATGTTCCATTGTAAAACTGCAATATTTTATACTTTTAGTTGTAAAAAGTCTCAGAAATAGTAACCTTATCTCTTTACAATTAGGACGATTATTTCACAAATAATCTTAGCGAATAATTTGTGAATGCCTTGTTATTTTTGAGAAGTTAGACTTGAAATTCCATAAAACAATGTTCTCATAAGTTAGGATACAGTTATGAATGAACAAGGATATAAAAAAGTAATGGTAGTTAAATAAAATATATTTTTAAAAATATAGGTATGAATTTTTATGATTACTAGACCATAAAAGTATCTTATTATGGGAAGCTAAGTATGATAACCTCCTACAATTTATGGACTATCCATCATTTTACCTCAAGCATCACATTTCCCAAATAGGCTCTTCATCTTCCTTAAATATGCTGTGCTACTTGGTCAAATTTAATTACCATAAGGAATATATTAAAAGTTATGCACTGGAGGGTAAAGAAAAGAAAGCATGGAAAAAATGAAGATTAAATAGAAAAGCTGAAATTTGAGATTGTCTGTGAAAGAGAGATCAGATTTTATTCAGGTATGGAATGCCTTATGATGATGCTTCCTTTATTCTGGGAAAATAGAGAATACTTTTAGAAAATAGAGAAAATGGCTAAGATGGCAAACGTTATATACATATACATACATTTGTATTAGATATATTTATATAATCACAATTTTTTAAAAAAACATAATTCTCTAATTCCATTCCATTTCATTAAGGAATGGAAACCAATCAGTCATGCTAAGTACAGCAAAGTGTAGAGGACAAGAACTCAGACTCTGTTAACTTAATACATGAAATGGCATCCATGCCAGACCTCTTTACTATATTGTCAAGGGCATACTACATATTCTTTTCCCAGTTTCCTCATATGCAAATATAAACAATCTTAATGCCTAACTTTACCATTGTTGTGATCATTATAAAGCCCTTAAAACAGTATCTCACACATAGTATCTCTATACATACTTACTGTGAATTCCAGGAAAGAAAAAAAATTCATTTTCAGTAGGTTAAACAGAAGTCAAATTAGACAATACCTTTTGGAAGCACAGAGGAAAGTGAGTAACTGCTCCATTAAGAATATGACAGACAAAATGGAAGCAAACTTTGTGTCTAAGAGATTTAAAAAAAGAAAAAAAAATGTCCTAAATTGACTGTTGTAAATTGTTGGAATGTGCTATTCAGAAAGACTACCTTTCACAGAAGTTTATTTTTATCAATTGTGTCTTTTTTTTTTTAAATGAGATAACATTAACAAGGGGGTTTAAACAGAGAAGATCTCCATCTTTTCAGAAGGGTTTAACTATAATCCTACCGAAAAGCAAAAGTTGGATTTTAGATATCCTTTATTAAATACTTTATTTCAAGTATTTAAAACTATAGAAAATAAAGAACAAAATATTTAGGAGATTCAAATACAGATTTTTTTTTTTTTTTTTCAAATTTTTGTCTCTTTCCTAAAACTGTTCAACCCAACTCTTAAGACTTTCTTGAACTCACTTTTCCTTGGCTCTGCCCTTATCTACAGCTAGGCTGAATCAGCGTCATAAACTGTAGTCTGCTGTCTGCCAATGATGTCTAGAAAATCCCAGAGGTACATGATATCACTATGTCCTTTGGCTGCTTATGTTAATCTTGACATCATAATTTTGATCGTCAAGTGTTGCTACTGTTTCCTGCTTCAACCTGGTATATATCTAGGGAATTTGAGATTGCAAGCATCCTGTTTCTCCTCAAATTTTTGCTCACTGATTCTACACACTCATCCTTTCATAGGGGTTACCTACAACACTTACACCACAGTGTTATTCTAACAATAATGACTTTATATTTCTCTCATTCAGTCTACATTTATTAATTAGAATTCATTACAAGAAAAATCAGTCCCTTTCCTCCCTTTACTAAATTATTTATGTAATTCAGTATGACATTTATTTTAGTTAATAGGTTATTATGTTTAAAAGCTATAAAAGACTCTATTTTGTCAATATAGAATATACAATATTTAATTCCCCCACCGCCCTATATATGAACATTTAGCTTATTTCTAACATTTTGCAATTAAAGATAATGCTACACATAATATCATTTTCATGTTTTTTGTGGTGTGCATCAATACAGTTTCTTAAAATACAATTGTTAAATCAAAAGAAAACTATGTAGTTTATGGAGGTACTACCAAATGCCTCCAAATAATCAGAGGATTATATCATACTACTTGAATTCCTACTAGTAGCGTATAAGAGTAGCTGTCTCTCTCCTTGGCCTCACGTAATAGAAAATGTCCTTTTAAAAATATTTTTAGACTCTAAGTTACAAATGGCTTTTTAGTACTGTTTTAATTTACATATCTTTCATATTTAGTTTCAATATTGTTCATATATTTGTTATATATACAATATTATTATTTTCTATGAATTATCCATATTTCCATAGAAATATTTCCCATTTTCTACAGTTTTTTAAATTTTGTTCCTCTATTTTAAATACTTCTCTCTATGAACAACTAATCTTTGACAAAGGAGCAAAGAATATACAATGGAGTAAAGACAGCCTGTTCAATAAGTGGTGCTGGGCAAACTGGACTGCTACATGC
>JAGFMF010011589.1:802017-813538 GCA_019455555.1 Galemys pyrenaicus | reverse complement strand
CTGGTCCTGGGCTTTTGTTTTTGGGGAGTGCTTTGATTACTTCCTCAATTTCTCTACTTGATGTTCATCTGTTTAAGTGTTCTAGTTCTTCTTTGTTTAACTTGGGATGTTTATATCTTTCTAAAAACCTGCCCATCTCCTCTAGATTGTTAAACTGGAACAAGGTTGTATCTTAAACTGAAGTGGAAATGTTACTGACTGTGGAAATAGGTATAATTACTCCATGAAATATTTAGATTAATTAAATAGTTTTTGCCTAATAAAAATTTTAAAAAATTAAAAATGAAATGTTGCTACATATAATAGTTAAATCACAAGGCATTAAAAATAACAAATGTGGAAGGATGTAGGAATAGGAACTTCATTCATTGTTGTTGGGAAATGCAAAATGGTACTGTTACAATATAAGACAGATTGGCAGATTCTTACAAAGTTAAACATACTCTAACCATATTCCAACATATATACTCCTTCTTATTTATCCATAAAAGTTAAAAATTATTTCTAAACCAAACGCTGCATACAATTGAAAACTATAATATTTTTAGAAGAAAACATAAGAGGAAAGCTTCATGACATTAGCTTTAACAAGGGTTTCCTGGATATAACACTAAAAGTAAAATTAGACAAACATGGGTGACACCAAATTTTAAAACTTCTACACATTAAAGAAAACAATCAACCAAGTACAAAGGCAACCTATGAACTTGAAGAAAATATTTTCAAGACATATATTTGATAAGGAGTTAATATTAATATACAAATATATAAAGAACTCCTGCAATGGAGCAACAAAAATCCTAAATAACCCAATTATTTAAAAAGGGACAAAAGATCAAAATGACAGAATAGGAGTTTTCTACTTCTTCCCCTTCAAAAAATACCAATCTTGATAACCACTCACAGACTGGAGTGCCTTTGTTGAAGTCTATTGAAGAAATTCCAGCACACCACTGGAGAAAAAAAAGAAATCTGAGATTAGATACATTGAAGAGGATAAAAGAAACAGCTTCATTTTTACCTGCATCCTATCTATCCCAAAGCAGTAAAGTTCAGGGACAAGATAGAACTTTATGACCAGTGTTTTCTCCAACAGAGTAAAGTGAGAACTGGTGATTTAGTACACAGCTCCCCCAGTTTTGTGGGACACTGCCAAAGAGACCCATTCTTTTTCATCCTATCCAGAATACTAACAAGGCTACCTGACACGGACATAGGAAACAGTTTGGAGAAAGCACCCAGTTCTCTCAGAAAGCATCAGAATGATACAAATTCTAGTAAGCAATTTATGTACTACATCAAGAAAGGCCACCAAAGAGCCACTAGATACCCACAGTTGATTGATATATACATCACCACCCTATACGCCATTCACTGTGCATGTCCCAGATACTGGTGGAAACAAAGTGGGATTAGGAGAAAGCACACATACTTGGGCACTCAACACCATGCTAAGGAAAGCAAGCATTAATTGCTTTTGGTTTTGTGCTGCAGGATTAAATGAAGATAATCAAATATAATCAAAAATATCCCCTATTAAAGACCTGAGAAAGTCTCAGAATCCATTATCGAGTTGACACAGGTACAGAGGTATATCTATCTCTCCTGAAACAAGTCAGTAAAGATAGGAGGTGATCCCTATTTCATATGCAAAGACCAACAAAAAACTTTAAAAAGGGGGGTGGGGACATGACACCACCAGAGGAATACAACTTTTCAGCAACTGATGCCAAAAGAATTCAAAATTTTGTTCTAAGGAAGATCAGTGATTCATAAGAAAACACAGAAAGACAATTCAATGAAATGAAGAATTATGTATGAAAATGAAAAATTTAAGAGAGAGGAGATAGAAGGTGGCACAAGGATTAAAGTCAGTGCTATCACCAGCTACTTTAGCATGAGTTCAATCTCCAGCCAGGGAACTAATCCCACTTGGCACAGCAGATCTCTCCTATCTTGCCAGCTGGTCCACTCAGCAGTGTTTTTTAGTAGATGATCTTGTTCTGCTCCCCACTACATATCTGGTGAGTCCTTTCACCCTCTGCATCTCTGGCCTGTACCCCAGTTCTTGTATGCATAAATAAATAAAAATAAATATTTAAAAAATAAATTCTTAAGTTAAAGGATACAATGAATGCAATGAAAGATATAATAGCATCAACATCAGATTCAATTAAGAAAAAAAAAACTGTAACTTTGATAACAGGCCACCTGAATTTGCCCAGTCAGGAAGGAAAGACACAAAAAATGAAAACGAGTGAAAAAAGCCTTTGTGACATATGGGTTTCTACTAAGGGAAACCATTTACATGTTATTGGACTCTCAAAGGGAGAAGAGTGGAAGAAAAGAATAGTAAGCTTATTTTAAGGCTAATAAATGAAAACTTCCCAAATCTAAGAATAAGAAGCTCATGATGCTCCTTGGAATCCAAAAAGTTTAGGCCCCAAAGATCTTCAATAAGACACATTACAATAAAACTTTCTAAAATTAAAGAGAAAGAAATTTTCAAAGTAGCAAGAGAAAAATATTATTCATATGAAAGGAAACCCTCATAAAGCTACCATCAAATTTCTTAGAAAAACCTTGTGAATTAGGAAATAGTGAGATACTGAAAATACTGAAAAAATTACTGAAAGCAAAATATTCAAACAGGAATACTTTACCTGGAAAAGATGTCCTTCAGAAATGAAGGAGAGAAAAAGACTTTCTTAGACAAACAAAATGTGAGGGAATTCATACCCACTAAACCTGTATTACAAAAAAATTGCTTAAAGTTCTTAGAGCTGAAATTTAAGGAAACCAATTAGTAACATGGAAATGTACAAAAATATAAAATACACTGGTAAAGGAGAGTATATAGTCAAATTAAGAAAATTCTACTTCTGTACTATGGTGTTGTGTTAATCACTTAACTCCTGTAAAAGGTTAAAGGAAAAAGTATTTAAAATAATGATAGTTATAATAATTTTTAACAAATACACAGCAAAAATGTCAATTTCAATATAACACAATATCTCAGGGAATAAAATGTTAGAATTTTTATATATGATTGAAAGTTGTTATATTTAAACTATTATATGTGTAAGAATTTTATATAAACCTGTGGTAATGATATTACAAAAAGCTATGTACTTTTTATTTATTTTTAATTGAGGTAATATTTGGACACTCCTTCAGGTATTACATCATAAGCACCCACCACCAAATACCCAAAATACACCATCATCTTCCACTATGCTTCCTTCGCTCTTTGTTCTTAGTCCTTCTTCAACCCTTCCCTACCTTGGTGCTTCAGCTCTGTAGTCAGCTATCAAGAGTTACTTTTTAAACTTGTCTTTATCTGACTCTTAGCTCAATTACTTTATATTCCACAAATTAATGACACTATCTGGTATCTTTCTCTTTTTGACTTGACATTATCATTCCAGCTCCATCCATGTTGCCACAAATGGAATGAGTTTTATCTTTTTTGAATGCTGAGTAACATTCCACTTTGTATATATTCTACATCTTCTTGGACCACTCATCTATTTTGAGGGAATTAGGTTGCCTCCATAATTTAACTATGGTAAATAACATTATAATAAATAAGGGAGTGAAACTTTTCTTTTGAATTAGAGGTTTTGAATTTTGGGGGTACATGCCTATTAGTAGAATTACTGTCATATCCATTTTTAATATTTTGAGACACCTCCATATTGCTTTTCATAAGGGCTAGGCCAGTTTGCAGTCACCCCAGCAATGCAGGTGTGTTCCCTTTTTCCCACATTCTTGCCAGCACTTGTTGTTTCTGGTCTTTTTAGTATGGGTCATTCTCACAGGTGTGAGATGGTACCCCACTGGGGTCATTATTTGCATTTCTCAAATTAAAAAAGACAAAAGGAAGCATTGTTCACTGTTAGTGGAACTATAAACTGGTACTGCCATTCTAGAAAAAAGCATGAATCTCCCTCAAAAGATTAAAACTGGAACTGTCATTGTGACACATGAATCATCTAAGTATACATCTAAAGGAAACTAAATCACATCTCAAGGCAATGTCCACATCCCCATGTTCATTATCAATAGTCAAGGCATGGAAAAAATATGTATTCACTGATGAATAAAGAGATAAAGAAAAATTTACATGTATATGAATGCATATACTCATATATGTAGATATGAAGAAATCCTGCCATTTGTGCCAGCATTGATAAATCTTAAGGGGCATTATGCTAACTGAAATAAGTCAGAATGATGATGTATGACCTTATTGATATGTGAAATATAAAAAAACAAAATATGAATTCATAAAAACAGAGTAAAACGATGGTTACCATGGCAATGAGTGGGAAAAATGGGGTCAAAGGATGTAATCTATGATTATCATATGTACAGCAAGTTGACTATAGTTAACAATTCCATATTGTTATCGGAAAGTCATTAAGTTACTAAAAGAATGTCATAACATTGTAAATGATTAACTATTAAATAAATGATTAAATAAATACTACAGGAGTTCTGAAAGAAACCAAAAAAACCTCTGTGTACTAAAATGAACTGACTTCATGAAAGAAAAATGATATGAGTTAGATCTTGAAAGGGTAGGAACAAAATGTGAAAAATCAAGACATGTTGAAGAATACCTGTATTGAATTTGTTTAGCTAGCATGGAGTCAAATCAGAAATGCGTGGCAGGGAAAAAAATTAAGAAAGGCCTTGATTTAGATGTTAAATATAGGCAATCTAAGGCCTTGAAAAGGTCTTAGAGAAAAACTTTATATTGAAGGAAACATTTACATATAGTTACATAAGGTCAAGGATGCAGATAGACCAAAAGAACAGTTAAATAGCTGTAAGAAAATTTATAATATGTGGCTGAACTGAGAGGAGGAAAGTGGAAATAATGAAAAAACCTACCCTTCAAAAAAAGAGAGGGAGAAAAAAAACTGGAGAGAGAGAAACAGGTGGTTGCCAAACCTGAGTCTAAGTTTCTAAAGATAGAGAATGACAAAAATAGAAAAAACTGTTCAGACACATTAAATTTTGATTGGGAGACCTTTGGTAGAAATGCACATTAGATAATTTGATAATATTTTAATTGAAGTTGAAGAGCAAAATTTAAACTAATGAGAAATATTGTGGAATTAGCATCATAAAAGGGTATTGAAATCCAGAAAAAAATGTTAGTCTCCAAAGGAACACTTTATAAGAAGAAAAAGAACAAATTGCCAGAGAGCCTACTTTTAAGGCACAACTAAATAAATCCCAGTATAAAACACATACCCAAAAAAAGTCAAAGAGGAAATAACTTTTATGGGAAATAAGGAAGATTTGTTTCCCCTCCGATATTTTCATGAATATCTTTCCTATAATCTATACACTCTCTTACAACTTCAAAATCATATGATCATCACAAAATATTTAAGTTTTAAAACATTTTGTATCCTATACAAAAGATATTATCCCTAAAGACAATCAATGACAATTAAATTTTACCATTCATTACTGGTAAATTGCTCACTATTAATACATTTTTAAATCACGCACCAAAATAAAAATAATGGCATCAATTGAACCAAAAATCACACTGCTAATTCCATAATGGAGTCTACAGAAGTACTTAGGATTTTTTTAACATGGGAGGAAATCAATTTCTTTCTGAAAATTCTAGTGATATTAACTTCAGAGATTAATGTCCCAGAGAAGATTTACCCATTAGAGAGTGATTGCCTACAGTACTAGAAAAGTCAGGATGGCAGAATCTAATAATTTAGAATTTCTATACTGATAATTGAGGATTTTTCATTCATTCATCAATACATTTGCTATTTATTCCTTAAATTACTGTGTAGCCAGTATATTTCAGACATTAAGAATATAAACAAAAACAAAAAAACAAAAACAAAAAAAAAAGAATATAAACATGTTAAACATTCTAATTCTTCTCCATTGCATCTAAAATCCTTCTCCATTGCATCTAAAATCAGTAACAGAGATTAAAAAATCAGTAACAGGTATTGGTAGTTGCTTCATAAAAGGATTTGTTTACACTATGTAATTTTTGCCAGTGGGATTACCTGCCTGCCTGAGATTTTGTCAATTAACTCATTAGTACCTATGAATAGGAGCAAGGTGCTTGCTTTACAGAAATTAGGATCACTTACACATCCTCTTAATTTTCCCGCCAGTGCTCAGGTATGTGAGATTTGAATAATGGCGGTCTTCACAACTATGAAGATATTCAGCTCATACCCTTCACATAGAAACCCAGATAACCAATTTGTCAACAGTTCTTTCCTATTCATAATTTTATATATAATCAAAACTTTGAAAACTACAATTTATAAACAGAATTTGACTATATATATACTTGTTTCTGACTTCCAAGAGAAAATGTCTAACAGATCTCATAATTCCAAATGCCTTCATCATTTGTACAAAGCTGATGTTGATCACGAAACCTATGCATGTGGCACAAAATTCGGGGGCTTTAGGTTTCCATTACTGTTTGATCTAATGAAAAATATATAACATTCAGGCATGTATAACATATATGTTCAGTAAGAAGAATCAAAGAAAGACCCTCTTTCTAAACTATTTAAGACAATGATCAATTCCACTTAAGCCCCATGAACTCTATTCTGCTCCCATTTCCTTCATTCCAAGTTAGGGAGGGCACCAAATATCTGATCATTAATCATTTCCTAACCATTAAAATATTTCTATTTTTTTATTTATTTATTTTCTTAGACCTTTATTAATTTGGGGGTGGTATCTGATTTCTCTTCTCTGGTATATTCCCTGTATTTCTCCCAATACCCCAGCACTCATGGTCCATCACCATGTCCCTTGTGTACCCCCTCCTCCCCTACCACTGTTTTTTTTTCATATTTATTCATATATACATAATTGTTCATTTTTGTATTAACATTAATTTGTATTTTGTATTTTGTATTAATATTTATTTATAGATATACATCATTGTTCATTTTGTACAATATAAGCTTGTATGCTTTCTCCTATCAGATGTATTCCCAGTAAAATTCCCACCACCAATTTACCCATGAACCATCACCATGGTCCCTTGTGCTCTTCCTCCCCTATAGTGATCGCTCTGCGTCCTCCTCTCTTGCAAAATGTCTCTGATTTATAGTTGCCTGCTAATTTTGCTTTTTATTTATTATTTGTTTTCCTGTTCCCTTATTTGGTTCCCCTATAGTCCTCCTATAAGTGAAAACATCCAAAATTCTTCTTTTGCCTTCTGGCTTATTTAATTGATCATAATCCCATCCAGCTCCATTCATGTTACTGTAAATCCCTGCCATTAATTTTAAAAATTTACTTTTTACCCTGCCTTTATAGTTTTAGTCCATGCATATGAATAGTGTTTACTTGTATGTGTTTTGAGATTTTAAATAAATAGAACTACACCAAAAAAAAAAAAAAAAGAATTCTAATATGAATGACATGTCCCTGCTCTCCAGGATATTACGGTTATTATCTAAAACACATGTGAATATTAGGCAAGACAAAGTAGTAATACATTTTGTATATAAAGATATTTAATTTGCATGTCAATCAAAAGGAAGGCAGCATTTGTGAAAGAATTCAAGTCTATCACCATCTGACTATAAGGAGTTTACAAAAGGAGTCTTAGAGCATGAATAAGTAGGCCCACTTGCTCCCTTCTCATTCATCTAATCTACCCTTAATAGTTTAATTTGACCAGGTCTGACAATCACCCTATGCCATCTAATTACCAATTTATTTCAAGAAATGAAGCATAAAAGAGTACAGATTAATAAATCCTTAAAGTTAAGAAAGTTGGGTAACAATTGAAATCACTTTTAAGTAAATTCCTGGCAATGTGCAAACAACAAACTGTAGAATTTAAGATTTAAAATCTCTCCACATGGAGAACCATCTGCTCATAATGACACTTAGGAAGCAACTGCATTGACCATTACAAAGAAATTTTATTTATGCTATTCAGAAATTATGTTTTAGACACTCTCACAAGTTGGTAATCAACAATTCAAGCAATCATATAATATCCTATCCTCAAATAAGTAGCTTCAGGAAAACAGAAATTACTCAAATGTTAACTTTAACTTGATAGATTTTACCTCACTACAGGAATGACTCAAAGTCATCTACAAAGTAATCTAAAAGTATATATATATATATATATATATAAATGAATAGTAAATACAACTTAAAAACTGTAGTAAACTGAATCATTATACTTACAAATAGGTTAACCTTGCCACTGAGGGGGAATATTTATTGGGAACTCAAAATTGAAATAAGAGGTTATGTAGGCAAGAAATGTCACAGTGCAACAAGAATCATTTTTTGTACATGTTATAAATGTAATAACCTGTAGAAATTAGAGATAAAGGATTGTAAATTCCAGCATTGCATAGTTAAGCAATATTGCAAATAAAATAGCTTCTAAGAAAGAATAAAAAAGTCAGGGATTTTAATAAACATCTCAAAACATTGTTACTCTGTTTCATTTGGGAAATAGATTCAAAAGAACCAGGGAAAGACACTTTTAATATGTTATGCCCCATACCTGCACAATTTTTCACAAAACAAGTGCAATAAATTCATGAAAACTGAAATCTTATCAAGTTATCTTCTCTGATCACAATGGTATCTAATTAGAAATCAAGAAATTGGGATGTGGAGACTGAACACACTACTCAATGACAATATACAAGAATCGATGGAACACATCAAGAGCTGTACTATGAGGAAAGTATATAGCAATCCAGACCTATACCAAGAAATAAGAAATACCTAAATTAAATAATCTTACCTTTCATCTTAATGAACTAAAAAAGAAGAAGAAGAAAGAAACCAAAAGCCAGTAGAAGGAAGGAAATACAATTTAGAACAGAAATAAATTAAACAAATAAAAGTGATGGTCCAAATGATCAAGGAAACCAAAAGTTGGTTCTTTAAAAAAATAAGCAATATAGACAAACCTCTAATTACACTCACAAAGAAAAAAGGGAGGAAATTCTAATAAACAGAATTTTTAAAAAAAGGCGGTATTACAATAAATGTCTTAAACATTTGAAAGATGATAGCAGACTTTTAAAAAGTCAATATGCCAGTAAATTGAGTAACTATAGAAAAAAAATGGATAAATTCTTAGAAAAACACAATCTTCTAAGACTAAATCAAGAAGAAATAGAAAACATGGACAGAACAATTATGGCAAGAAAACTGAAGCAGTAATCAAAAGCCTTCCAGAAACAAAAGTTTAGGAAGAGAGAGTTTCATTACTGAGTTCAAGCAAACATTCCACAATGAACTGATACCAATACTTCTCAGATTCTTCCCAGAAAGTTGAGGAAGAGGGAATGCTTACAAGCACATTTTATGATGTAACACATCACCCTGATACCAAAAATAAAGACATCACACACACACACACACACACACACACACACACACATAAGGCTGCACACCAATTTCCCTGATAAGCATAAATTTTAAAATCCTCAACAAATTCAATGATTCATTCAAAGAATCACACACCATGTTCAAATGGGATTTATTCCAAGGATACAAGCATGATTCAACATCTAAAATTAGACAAATGTATTCACAGCATCAACAAGTGGAAAATAAAAATCACATGACAATGGCAATAGATGCCAAGAAAAATTTGATTAAATTCAATATCCACTTATGATGACAACCCTCAAAAAAGTGGGATAAAATACAACATACACCCAACATAACAAAGGCTATATATGACAAACCCATAGTTAATATCATTCTCGACAGTGAATAACTGAAAGTTTTTTCTCTACAATCTGGTATAAAAAAAAGATATCCACTTTCATCACCACTATTCAATATAGTAGTAGAAGAACTAGCTAAGCAATTAGGTAAGAAAAAGATATGAAAGGAACCCAAGTTTGGAATAGAAGAAATAAACTTAACATCATTTTGAGATGAAATGGTACTATACATAGAAAAATATAAAGACTCCATGAAAAAACTATTTGAAACAATAAATCAATACAGTAAGGTAATAAACTACAAAATATTTGCAAAAATCAGTTATGTTCCTACATGCTAACAATGAGCTAGAAGCCAAAGAAATCAAGAAAACAATTCTATCTGTAGTCATATCAAAAAGATATACTACAGGAAACCATGAAATACATAGAAAAAAACATAATCGAAACATCCCAACACACTGACTTCAGTATTCTATTTGTGAATTCATCTATAACAGCAAGGGAAACAAAATGAATATAAACAACTGGGACTACATCAAACTGAAAAGCTTCTGCACAAGAGAAACTGTCATTAAATTGAAAAGTCATCCTATTGAATGGAAGAAAATATTTGCACACCATACGTCTGACAAGAGAATGATATCCACAATTTAAAAAGAACTCAAACATATCAACAAAAAGAAATTAAATAGGGAGGGGCAAGCTGGCGGCAGAGAGAAGACTCTAGACTCATAGTGTCCAGATACACATAACAGGGAAAGCCAAAAAAGGAAAGAGAAAAGCCAGAAAATGGAGTATCAGCTTACATACAGGAAACATCAGCCCGATGGAAGGTGACTACTACTGTAACTTGTACCCAGCTGCAGAGGAACAGTTATCAAGCAGAAATACCTAAAACACCAGGAAAAGAAGTCAGAAATCATGCCCACCAGCAGCAGCAGGACCGGGACACAACAGACTCTAACCCGAAGGTTAACAATGGGAAGAAAGAAAAATACCAATGACCAAACAGGTTCACCCAAAAACAATACACCTCAGAAAGAAAGTCAACATCCAGAACCAGATATTATAGACACAGAGGAATATGCACATCTATCAGACAAAGAAATTTTAAAGGCCATGATAAAAACAATCAAAGAGTTAAGGGACAATGCAGAAAGGGATAGAATCACAATCAAAGAGTTAACAGACAATGCAGAAAGGGACAGGATCACAATCAAAGAGTTAAAAGACAATGCAGAAAGGGATAGGATCACAATCAAAGAGTTAACAGACAATGCAGAAAGAGAAAGGATCACAATCAAAGAGATAACAGAAAATGCAGAAAGGGATAGGATCAGAATAAAAGAGATAAGAGACAAGGCACAAAAGGATCAGATCACAATAAAGGAAATGAGGAATGAGATGGAGTACCAACAAAAGAAAATAAAGAAATGGAGGAAAGGGAAAGAAAAACAAATGAAGCAAAACAGAGAGAATTGGAGGAGTTCAAAAATTACCAGAAAAACAGAATAGAAGAACTTGAAGAGCGAGTCAGTACGCTGGAGGACATGGACATAAAAAGAACCAAGAAAGATAAGGAAGAAGTGAAAATGAAAAAGAATGAAGAAACACTTCCAGTGCTATCTGATACCCTGAAGAGAGGTAAATGTAGAGAGAGAAGCAGGTGCCGAGAGCCTTTTCAAAGAGATTCTTGATGAGAACTTCCCAAACATGAAAAAAGAAATGAAAATAGGCATACAAGAAGCTAGAAGAACGCCAAATTACCACAATGA
>JAGFMF010011589.1:739658-798083 GCA_019455555.1 Galemys pyrenaicus | reverse complement strand
GGAATAAGAACAATAGTAATAATAACAATAACAGCAATAAAGACACAGAAACCAAAAATGAGGAGACAAGGACAGACTGGGGACACCTGGTGGGGAGGGAAGGGAGAGGGTTGAGGGAAGATGGGAACACGAGGGACTGAGGTGATGGTGCACTGGTGAGATGGTGATGGGGAATACATGGGGATTACAATTAATGGCAAGTATATGTAAATTTTAAAATATTTTAATAAAAAAAATAATTAAAAAAAATAAAATATGTGTACATGTGTATGTATGTATGTATGTATGTATGTATAGCTAGATAGGTAGATACAGATATTACATATTGACAGTCCTATTGAGCCAAAACATCTCAAAAACATAGAGAGACATATATAAAATATGTAATTTCCTAAATAAAAGACTAGAAATTGATATGAAGTTAACAAGCAAAAAAGCAAAGTCAGTTACCACTTATTTACTAAAGTGATTATAAAGCTACTATTCAAGATAGTTAATTTTTTACTGTAGAATCAATTTTTCAAATGATACTTTTGGATAACTACTATAAAGTTGAGCCATGCAAATGTGTTTCTTTCAAAACAGTTTTCTTAAAATTCTGCTCAAAAACATGATACCCAAATGAGAATATAATATGTACAGAATATTCTTTCTAAGAAAGAACTGAGGTCAGAGATGTAAGGCACAGGTTCTTGACTAAATCTATGGCAAAGTGCATTCCTTTCTTTATTCCTTAGCTAATATTTCAATCCCAAGCTCTCATATTGGCTAATAGTACATCTCCTGAGCCAAAAAAAAAAAAAAATCTCCTAATCCTTATTATGTCTTAGGATAAACCTATGGACATTTTGCAGTAAAATGCACATAATACCAAACACACAAAATGAAGTTAATGGTCATCCCCTCTTCATTTCATTCTCACCCTCAAGCTATGAACCCACAACTTCAAATTAAGAACTCCGACACTATAGAAAATAAAAAATCCACACCTGGCAGAGCATTGTTGAAATGTCTTAAGAACTGTACTGCTAAATAAATTGATTAAGAAAAATAGATAAATCAATAATGGCCACACTGGACTCTTTACCTATATAATGTGCAATACAAAATTTGCCTGGTAGATTCAGTATAGTATCAATTAACATCTCAAATTATTCAACATCTTTTTTCTGTAACTGTCCTCCCACAATCACTATATAGGAGACAGTATTATAGTTTCAAAGAACTAAAAATAAATAATTCCCAGTACTGAGATCTGCTTCATCAGATTATATAATCTGCAAATTAACAAACTATGTAATCAACTATCTCAAAATGCCATGCACTATAAATTCAATTCAAAGATACTAATAAGTAAAGAACAGTCACAACAGTCCAATAACAGTCTGTTTAACAGATAGAATACCACCTTAAATCCAGGATAAATATCATATCATATCAATATATGATAGGCTGAATATAATTCATTTTATGTGAACTTCAAACTGGAAAGTTCAGGATCATGAACATCAAGCACAGACTTTCAACTTTGCTGATCCATCTTCATATATTCATTTTTAGTGTTATCATACCATTGTATGCTCTATAACAAATACTCTTTTTTCTATTCCTATGTAATAAAACCTAGCTATAATTATTTGGTCTAAGTGAGAAATATAGGCACTCTTTAGAGAATATCATACAGCACAATTCCATTAAGTTATTTTGAAAAGATGAGTCTGCTATGTGTAAATGTAAAATGAACTATAACAAAGAAGTTAGCCCTATTTCCATCCAACCACAAAAGTCAGCCATAAAAATCACTGCAATAAGCTCAACACAAAACTATTTGCTTATCCAGTCTCCTCAGAACTGGACACAAATAAGGACATGCAGATGTCTTTCCTATAGCTCCAAACCAGGTAATTTATAATGACATAAGGAACAACTAATAACAGCCACTCTAGAAGACCACTTGCCATTGTGTATCAAGAGTTTAAAAATATTTACCTTTGGTTCCACGTATCCTTATATGTGAGATAGCTGAATTCACCCTAAGATGATGGAAGTATAATAAACTAAGAACTGTCAAACAGCACAATTTATAGTAACAAAATGCTTTATTTAAAAGTGTAAATATCTAGCCATAAAGACTTAAGCAGCTATCATGACATATCAATGTGAAATCGTCATTAAAAATTATGTTTAGAAGTTATTTTATGAAATGAAAAGATTATTATGTGCTATGAAGTGAAAAAAGTAACAAAATACTAAGTAGCATATGAGCCCATTTTCAAAAATTAAAGTGTATGTGTACAAAAGACTTTAGAAAGAATATAACAAACTGTAACTGTAGACAATCACTGCAGTGATGGGACTGCAGATGTTTGTAATTTTAATTTTTTAATTAAAATAATGTTGGTTCATATTTTTGTTTATATTTTAGAAGCATAGGATTCCCCTTCCAGTGCTGTTGCCATAATGTTCCCTTACACGTACCAACTTGTAAGTGTGGTCTTTATTTCTGAGATACAATAATAGACTTTATTACAGCCATCTTTAGACTCAATTTTTAACTTTCTTGAGTATAGCTGGTGAGGAGGAGGAGAAAGGAACATCTGAAATACAGGAGAGAATAAGAGGGAAGAGATTAAGGAGGTAGGGAAAGAATGAAGTAAAATGTATATGCAAAGAAGATGAATACATGAGCAGAGTAAGGTGGGAAAAAAGAGTCCTTAACTATTGATTGATAAAAGAAACAAATGTATATACATAAAATACATTTATGTATGTAATATCAAAGTAGAATTTAAGAGGAAAATCATAGTATTTTAACAAACTTTATGTTTGGAATTTAGCCAAAAAAGATCAGATTTCATATTTTTGGGACAAAAAAATACATTTGGACACATATCATTATATATTTGTCCAAATGCATAGAATGTACACTACCAATAGAGAACACATAACAGAAACTATGAACTCTGATTAGGTTCACCACTTATAACCACTCTGGTGGGACATGCTGATAATGAAGAAATGACATAGACTGTGCATGTGGGGGAGGGGCAGATTAGAAACCTCCTGTACCTTTCCTTCAGTTTTGTTATGAACCTAAAACTGCTTTAAAAAGAAGGTCTTAAAAAAAAAAACCAGGACAATACTTCCTAAAAAAAAAAAAAAACCACTGTGAATGAGAAGGACAAACTGAAAATTCAAATTCATATATTCATTTAAAAACTGCTCGCTTTTTTTAAAAAGTATGAAAACAAAAACAATACAAATAGCAATCAACTGCACATATTCTTCTCTTACAGTGCTTTGTAGCAGGAAGAATATAAATATCTATGTTAATTAAAGCATGAGGAGTGTGGGTTATATTAATAATATTAAATATCAAAAACAAAGACAACATTTTGATGTTTTTCTTTTTAATTTATTTTTAGCCAAGGCAATATTGGGGTACTCTCATCAGATATTACCACCATAGTGCACCCACTCCCAAAATTTTTGTTTCTTAACAAAATAATATGAGATTCTTGATGATATCTAATTATTTCTAAGCATTTTTAAATAAATTTAAACTGGGAGAAATTGTGGTTGTCCATAACACAACTAATAATTTCTGTTTACATGAAAAGTCATCTCACTTAATATGATTGGTTTGACAGAAAAGAAAATATGAAAAATGTGGTTCCAAAACATTAATCTTGGAGGAAAATGTAATAGTGTAGCATCCTTGACAGTAAAGAAACTGTGACAACTCACAAAAGTAAATCTGAAAGCCAGACAAGTGAAGAAGACCAAAATAATAAAATGATTTTCTGAGGAACTGATAGCATAAAGGATCTGATAAGTTGAAATCCTACAAAATGGATTTTATAGACATTTTCTTCAGATGCCAATACACAAATGTCATTCACAGTAATTTATTCAACATTGCATAATGTCACAAAAATATTCTTCAATTACTAATTTACCACTATTTGCTATTTATCTTTCACTCATGCATTCATCTCAAACATAATTGCTTAATTACTATTTCATGACAAATACTGTACCAGGAATTACTGATACCTAGGAGTTCCATGAATAAACACAGAGTAGATCATAATAATTCAAACATAGGTGGATGATAGCTTAACAGGGAGCTGTTTTTGAAGCCAAAAGACAATTACAAGGTGGTGTCTCCTGGAGGGGGTTGCTGGTGAGGATAGGTAGCCCCAGGGAAAATGCTAAAAACTATCCAGTTTAGAGTGGAGCTACTGATAAGAAATATGAGACAACAGAAGGAGGCAAGGATTCATTCAGTCTTTGGGACTCAACCTTTGAGATTCAGCACTTAAGTACTGAATCCAGTGTTTCAAATTCAGCACTTTGGGGGTCAGTGATTTCAGCCAAAAGGCTATAGTGGGTCTCTGAAGGTGGAGGCCTCCAGCAGTCAACCTCACAGAGGAAAATTTGGAGACTTTGCAAGTAGCCAAGTGACTAAAACTGTTTTTTTGTTTTGTTTTGTTTTGTTTTGCTGCTGCAACCTGGCAGAGAGGGCAAAGACCTGGAGTCAATTACCTCACTGAGATGCATGAGTGTGGCCTTTTGTTGGGCCATTTGGCCACTGCAGCTGCTGTTCTGAGTGCCACTTGTCTGGTGCTGTGCTGTGGCATCTCAGCAGCTCTGAGACCTCACCTATTGTGTCTTCTGTTGTCTTCATGATTTGGAACTTGGCCTGTAGTCTAGCTGCCTCATGTCCACAGTGGCAGGAAGATGCCACTTCCTGCACATGACCTATATTTTCAGAAGAGGAACCCTGTTTTCTCAGTGGTGGGAAGATACCATCTTAGCCGCTTTTTATTTAGGATGTGAACACATTGGACACTGCTAGATAAATGGCCATTTTTGGCCTCAGTAACTGTTTTTTCCTGGTTTGTTAAATAAATCCCACTGTTGCTGTTCTCTGAGCCTGCGTAGTCTTGCAGTTGTGTACGCGAGTAAAGAACTCAGGCAGTTGACCAGTAAACTATTTGGGCAGTGTCCTTGGCCATTTTAGTGCCCCTTGCTGCCCTGTATCAACAGTACTGAAATTTTGAAACTTTGAAACTTAAATGTAGCCATAAAATTCAATTATTCTTTCTATTACTATCTTAATTCTAATATCTGAGATTAGTAAAACTTAACAAATTTCAACTCAACTTTCCTTAGTGCTAGTAAGTGAACTTATGAGTCCTTAGAAAAGTTTTTAAAAAATCAAGAAGAGCGTCCACTAAAATCTCCACAAACTTGAAAGGAAGACCTTTTCTTTACACATTCTTTTCAAACACTGTGCTCAATAAAATATTACTTTCAACCATAAGTCTTTCCGCTATTCTTATACTACTTGAAGACAAGTAATGGCTATATCACCTTCAACCTAAAGAGGTTAACCTCTAACTAAAGAGACTAGTATTACCAGCCTGTGATATCATGCATGTCCCATAGCATGAACTATAATAATAATGATATCGTTGTAATTACAGTTACCACTTGCAATTTACCATAAAAGTATCTGGCTCTGCTTCAAGTTTTTTGCATTTGTCATTCAATTTTCACAATTCAAGAAAGTATTGTCATCAATCTCATTTTATAAATCAGAAAAAAAGTATCAGCAGTCAAAATTTGCGGCCAAATAAATGAATGAAATTGAAGAATTTGGATACAGATTTTACAAACACAACATGCCATTTTGGGAAATGTATGTACCTATTCTGAATGTCTGTTTGCTTACCTGTAGAATGCAAATTATATCTACCTCCATCCAAAGTGATATACCCGAAAATACCTAGGTCAATACCTAGAAGATAAGAGTTCCCCAAATAACAGGGGAAATAGTCCTTTTCCTCCAATTCCTTTATCCCTTGTCTTTTATCATTCACCATGCCCAGGAAAAGCATACTGTATACAGCTTTATATCCCACATCCCAGTGGTTCTCAAAATTTGGTTGGTCATTAGAATCATTGAAGAAACTGAGCATAAACACAAATGTCCTCGCTTGTTTCAAGAAGCCTAGGCCTTTCTGGTTAGTTCTCTCGGTAATTGTGATATACATCTATGTCTGAGAGATACTATTCTGTCTAATATTCCTAGCTCCTTGACCCTCTGACTTTAAGAGGGTTGCTTTAACGTCCTGATATTTGAAAAATCTTGGTTAACTTTCCTTTATCCTATCAGTATCAAGCTACAAGGCTTCTTAGCCATTTCCTTGATTTTTCTACCAGCAAAGAGAGAAGTATCACAGGGTAAGCAGGAGTTTGTAATTTCCAGAGGCAAAACATCAGGCAGTGGAATCTCAGTCAGCAAATGGATTATTTGTACTTTTTCTCTGGCCCTTTCCTCTTCCCAGTTAACTTAAATTCTACCCTAGCCTATACCCAACTGTAACATCAGGAAACCTGAGTCAGCCCAAGCAGCAAGTGTGAGAGTGGAAGACAAGTGTACAGTTTTCATGCAGCCTATCAATGCCTACAACTAAATTTCAAAGTAACTCAATACTGACAGAAATCTTTAGTGGGGATAAAACTATAATCAGGCTTAGAAAGAAAGAATGATTCAGTAGAATATTGGTTTACAGAAAACTACAGTTTCCCTGATAAGTAACTGAACAGGTTTCTAACAAAGTAACATGCAGAAAACAATTATGTTAACATTATACTAATACTGATTTTAATTCCCTGTTCAAATTTCAGAAGAGTCAAATGCTTTATTTTTCAGAAAATTTGAGCATTTACATTAAGTTTTAGGAAGTGCAAATTTTCTACAGGACTCTGATAGAGGAGATAATAATGAAAAAGAACTGAAATAGCACTATTATGGCATGTTTTCAAATTATTTAATATTTTGTAAATATTATCTAACCATCTCAGCAAATAATTTTGAGAAGGCAAAATGAATCAGAGTTAGCTTTACACTTCTGGAGATTCATGATTTAAAATTATTATCTAGGAAATTACAATAAGAAAACACTAGAAATTGGTATTTCTGATATTCCCAAATAAAAAATTCAAACTAGTAGTCACTATACATAATTTTGAAAGTTGTTAATTGGTATCCAGCATAATGGACACAGATGGAAGAGTCAATCCCTCAACAAAAATGTTTCTATCGAAAATGAAAAAAATAACACAAATTAATTGAATCAATATTTTTTGAACTCCAGCTCTAAACTGGGGCATACAAAAGAATGCACATGATATTAACATTTATTTGAACTACCACAGCGCTGGACTAGATTATAAAGTCCTGAGCAAAGGAGTAGGATGAAATAAATCTATGTATCTTTATTCCACACTCCCTTTAAGCCTAACACATAGAGCACTATTGTGGAGCTATATTATTTAATTTAGGTAATAATTAATATACCTGTACAGAGGAGAGGGGAAGCATGATAGCAGGAAAATGGCGTAGGATATCCTGGAAAAGAATTGAGAAACCCAAAGGATATCATCTCAACCAAAAGATGAGATGAAAGTCCTATTATGAAAGAATAAGTTTCTTGACATAGAATGGCTGGTCATGATGACCACCAAGATAAATTTATGCAAATGAAGACAACACAGGTGGTTAAAAAGCTCAGATAGCAGTATGGGCAATGCCCCCAAAATAATGAGCCACTAAAGTGGTGCTTACACAAATAACACACCAATTTTATCTCTCCCCACCCTTAGTCAGCACCCTACAGGCTGCTTCTAAAGGTCATTGAACAAATATACAATATCCAAGTGTGAAAATGTAAAAAATATGACTCCTTAAGAATGTTGTACAGAGTGAATACACACACATACAACATACATCATATATATATATATATGATGGAATACTACTCAGCTATAAGAAAGACAAAATCTTACCATTTGCAATAACATGCAGGGAACTGAAGAATATACTAAGTGAAATATATCTAAAGAAGAAAGCAAATACCAGATGGTTTCACTGATATGTAGAATATAGGGAGCTAAAATAAAGGGTCAAACAAAACCAAAGCAGTAACAAACCTCAGAAATGTGCTATAGAAATGAGATTACTAGAGAAGAAAGGGGGTAGAGAGCAAAGTGGGGTGGGGGTACAATGAACTATAGTAGAGGACTTTGGGTGCCTGAGTGTTAGGTATAGTATGATAATATGCATCTGAAGAGTATAATGGTCCTATATCTCTGGATAATATGCATATTGTTGCCTCAGTAAAGAAAAGGAGAAATTGGTTCACCTATTAATTTAAAAAAAAAAGAATGTTGTACAATTTAATATTATACTTTACTATTAATTAGAGTGTTTCTTATTTTACTAACTAGACTGTAACCACTCTGAGGAGTTACACTAAGATCATGTTTCCATGTGTTCAATATCTTACTCCAGTTCTGGATCATGCAAATGCAGATGGCAATGAATTAGTTTAATGAATGAAAGTGAATCAATCCATATGTAAGAGGTAGGACATAAATAAATGAGCAGAAACAGGTTAAACAAAAGGTCAGACTGAGTGAAGAAGAAAACTTGGAAGGTTGGACAGTCCTTAAAATATCCCAATTAAATGCAAAAGGATAACTAACATTCGGTATTACCAAAAACATAGGCTATGAAAAGCAGTGACTGAAAGTGCAGGTTTAGAATAAGAAAATGGAAATCAGTGTGCCAATATATCTTTGATATTTTTCTCTCTTCCTAATTTCAAAGTTTTTGCTTTTCTAGGGTGAAAAATGTTTTCATGTGCAGTCCACATATTTAAAACATTAATAAATTTCCAAAAGGTCAAGTAAAGAATATGAAAAAAACTGACTAATGACATTCCCAGGCATGTACTATTTACCTCTATCCAGGTATCATTTTGTATTCCTAAACTCTCAAAATAAATAAATAAAGAGTTGGAAAACAATAGTGACAGAAATAAAATGTCATTTATATCTAAATTTCATTCAGACCATTTAGATCTAAAAACTTTGCATGAAATGAGAAATGACATTAACATTAAAAGAAATTTTATATATATATATATATATAAATAAAGAATTTAACTTAGCCTGGTCTTTCATTCAGACTTCTTCTATGGCTCTATTAAGGTTTATAATTGATACATCATATTGTATATATTTAAGGTACAGAACATGTTGATTTGAAACACATGCTGCAAAAACTTACCACTTATAGGATTAGCTAACACCTTCATGATGTCACATAGTTACCATTTTTTTCTTGTAGTGAGAACATTTAAAATCTACTTTCTTAGACACTTTGTTTATAGCCACACTTTGTCTTAGCCACACTTTACTTTGTTTATAAAATAATCTCATCTAATTCCTTCAAGAATATGCTTTATTTGATAACTTTTCCCACAGAATTATAATTTAGATATTTATAATTCCAAAAATTTTAATTTAGATATGTCGCAAAATTTCATGAATCTTTTATTTACCTTAGTGTAAAGCAAGGTTATTAGATGATATTCATTCCACAGCAGCCTGAAGAAGAGACTTTGCAGTCCAAAATGTGTGTATGAATCAATATATTATTCAGCAGAATCAATTAAATAAGATGATCAGAAAGGTCTTCACAATGAAATAACCAGACTAGAACTTCTTGCATTTTTTTCTTCAAAAAAGAATTCCACACATATTCAATGCTGTAAAAATTTCCACATTAAATAGAATAATCACATTGCTATAAAACACTGACCCCATTTAAGAATCTTGGTCAGCATTTTCATCACGTTATCAAGAATGTGAAGATTATTATATTGAAGCTAAATGTTGCTACACAAGGTGGTTATACAAACAAGTAGTTTAAAGACTGTGTCATCTAGAAAGAGAAGTTCTCTTTGTCAAAATAATGTAAATCACCTCCAGAAATAAATCTCAAAACAACACAGACTTCAGACAAACCCCTATAAAAGTAGAAACAAGATTCCTTTGAAGAAAAATTTCAGATTAATTAATATGCTGAAAACAATGTATAAAGTTAACTTAAAGACAGCATCGCATTGACAACCATGCTAATAATTTCATTTTGGTGTGTTAGCTATTTAAGTTTCCCACTAATCTAATTTTCTAGGATAACTGCCATCAAAAGATTAATTCAAATAAAAAAAAAGAAATAATGAAAGTTGTGAGAAGTTTTCTTAATTTATTATACAAGGCAAAAGTAGTGTGATGGAAACATTACCATGTTATATCTTTTCCCTCTGTGTGTGTGTGTATGTGTGTGTGTAGTTTCCCACCCTAAACTTTTAAAACAATTTAATTCATACAGCATACATACATGCCAAATCATTTTTTAATCCATAAATTAATGTAAGGCTATGCTTTGTAATCAGAATCCCAGGCAATATTCATTCTTAGCTATAGGTTTTTTGGCTATGGAAAATATTAGCCTATGAGGGATTATCTATCACACCTTTTGTAATTTTAATGCAGCCCTAATTAATTCCAAATCCATGAGAACTTAGTAGACAGCATAAAAGACTCTACAGTGAAAGTCCTAAAAGTAGTAGTAAGTTTAACAAGATGCCGTTGATATCAAATTTTAAAAAGTCATTAATGTGTGCTTCAGTGTGACAGCAGTATTATGATGCTTGACAACATAGAGTTCTCAGGGGTCATCCAGGTACTCTACTGACAAGCTCTAGCTCCTTCCTTTACACCAGGACCAGTGAGCAAGGAAATATGGCATATCTCGAAAAGAAAGTAACTTTGGAAGCTCCAGGTGATAAGAAAGGGGAAAGATGAAAAACCTGTGGTCTCTAAAGCAGCAGCAAAGGCAGTACAGATTATCGTCTAGTTTCACAATAGCTGCAGTAAGTTCAAATTCATGGAATCACAGCACACCCTGGTGACAAAAATAGGCTATCTCTGGCTGCCCTGATCAAAGTAGGGAATGCAGGAAGCTACCTAACATTTTCTCCAATCTTCCTAAGAACCAAAAACACAATGATTAAACTAAACTTGCACTTTCAAGAAAAAAAATCTGAAATTTATAAAAATCAAATGTTATTTTTT
Organism: Galemys pyrenaicus; assembly: GCA_019455555.1. Classification (NCBI taxonomy): domain Eukaryota; kingdom Metazoa; phylum Chordata; class Mammalia; order Eulipotyphla; family Talpidae; genus Galemys; species Galemys pyrenaicus. Next base: position 787,085 of record JAGFMF010011589.1, on the reverse strand, counting down.
TTTTAAAAGATCTGTCTTAGCAGTGCAACCTTTGGGAAGATTTTATATTTTTGTCTTAATTTTTTAACCAAGGTTAAATGGTTAAAGGTCCTAAGAAGTACCAAAAAAAAAAAAAAGAAAAGAAAAAACCCTATCGAACTTTCCCTCTAAGGTTTGTATTTCCAGATGAGTAACAGCAACAACCTTGAGCCAAGCCCAGAAAAAGCAGGAGTTAGGCAGAGGTGGGGCACCTTGAAAAAAACTGAATCTTGGCTCTGAACACCTACCAAAAAAAAATCCCTTTCTAACTAGATTGTACTGAAGGAACACTTACTTGGCCCTACAGTTAACTGTTACCAGAATATGTTTACTTCTTTCCATCTAAGGCCCTTGTCTTCTAAATTACTTAACTTCCCTTTGTCTTCAAAGGGTAGGAGACATTAAAATTTAGAAACAGTTATAGCCCAAAAGCGTAAACAAAAGCTGGGACTGCAACTCTATGACAACCAATCATATTTCAAGTTAAGTTAGGGAAAATTCCTTCTCCTCCACTGATCTCAACCTCAGTCCCTAATCAGCAGGAAGTAGCTCCTGAAGATGGACCCCTGCCCACTGCCCCTCAAGAATGAGGAGGAATTGTCACCACACTGGTAGCCACAGGTCCTTGCCCTATTCATCCTTGCTCTGCTCCTTTTTATCTTTTCTTGCAGACAAAACCTGAAAACTAAGCAAAACAAGCTGGAAACAGAAATAAAACAAAGGTTAAGTCACAGCCATGTTACCGTAGTAAAAAGCATGCCTGTAAGAACCATGGCAGATCCAGCCAAAATCAAATTTGGGGGAAAAAAAAGTTGTGTGATTGCAGTTCCTGGAAAACCCTGACTATTTCTCTGAAACTTTGCTGATACAGACCTTTTAACTTTTCTCCTTTGTTATTACAACCCCATTTTCTCTTCAGTTTGTGGAGATGACCTTTGTGACAGTAGTCTGCCATGTCATCGTTTGCCGGCACTAATTCAACCAAATTTCCTTCCACCAACTCTTGCCTCTCAAGTTTTGGTTTATCAGAAGGTGAGTAGCCAGACCCCAAATAAAACCCCTATACGATTTCCTAGCAGATATTTTTAAAAGCACTCGCCTAATAGGGGAGCCATGAGGTACAAATAAAGACAACATTTGTAATATTCTTAGAGATAGGATTTTTTTAACTTAAAAGGAATAATAAAAGTTATAATGTACTGATTGCTCACTATGTACCTCCACTATGCTCCTTACAAACATTCTTCCCTTTAATATTTATAACACATCTCTTAACAGGTGAAGAAAGACATATGTGAAGCACAAAACTAGCAGAGTCAGGATTCAAACCCAGCATTTCTGACTCCAAAACTTAAACTTGTAACGAACCACTGCATGAGAAATAACTGGTTTTTCTTATCTATCGTTTTATTGATCTGTTCCTGTTTTATGCCTAAGGAACCTGAAGTGACTTAGTTAGCTAAAGCCCCATAGTTAGTCATTACATAAATGAGGAATCCAGGTATACCAGCAAATACAAGGTTTATAAAAGCAAATACCTCTCTGTTCAAAAGGACTAAACAGGCACAAAATTCTATTACCATTGGGGACATGATTGTAATTAGTTAAAGATATCCACCCACGCCACCCCCTAAAATACCCAGGCTCCTGCTACCCCAAATTAGAGAGCAGAAGAATATTTTCTCCTTGAATGACAGAAGGAAAAAAGGCTAGGTGTCCTGGATGACTCTATAATATGATCAACTTGTTCATCATAGTAAATAAATACCAAATTTAGTTCAAAAATATGTGGTAAATTTCAACTTTGTTTTTCCAACATAGAAGAGAAGACCATAACGAGGGCTCATAGATACTACCAGCTCACCAGCTGGCTCTCTTGGCCAACATCAGTGATGATCAATTCAAAAATAAAGAGATCTCTGGCAGGTGCATTCTCCCTGAGTATGCCCAGGCATGTCAGTGAAAGAAAAAGCAGGCAGCTCCCACCTGCAGGTGTTGGCTGGGAGTCATCTGGCAGTAGCTAAGTCTGCAGTATACAAAACCTCTATCCTACTACTCTCTGCAATAAAAAGTTGATATTTTAACAGTAAGGGTGAAAAGATGTGGGCAAATATGTTAAAAATACAAGTGTATTTGCAAGTTGTATAATGACCACAGTTCAGTGATCTCACCCTTGTATAAAAATTAATCAACCCCTTTCTAGATTGTATAAATCAAAGTAAATCAAACATTATATTCCAAGAATATTAGTTTGGGAAAGTTCTTATAACTATACTAATTAGACATGTGTTTATTGAACAAATAAAAATATCTCCACAAAAAGATATTTATAATTTACACAACTTTTATAATGAAAGTGATGGTCTTTCTTTTAAATGAGTAAATGCCTATTCATATTTGAATAGACACTAAAAAAGTAAAAATTTACCTAGTAAAGACAAACCACTTAGCATGGATCATTTCACAGTATTTGTGTTTCTTTAATTCCACAGAATTTATTTTATCAACCACACGCATTCTTCTTAATACAACACTCACTTTCAATAGACTTGTATATATGAAACAGTATACTCTAAAACTGTCACAAAATATTTGTTTATCATCTCACAGATTTGATATGTTGTCCTTTATATATTTTTATGTGATATATTTATTCCATCATATAAAGCCTCAAATTTTAAGGCATTATTAAGAAGACTTCAATTATACCAATAATGCCAAAAACACAAAACAATAATTGTCATCTTATACCATATAAGAGAGTCATTTACAAGTTTTATTTTTATATAATGCACATAAGTATGGAAAAATGTTCTATGCATATTTTCTTACTATACATATCATAAATGACTTAGCACAATCATTGCCCACATCAGATATTTTCTTCATTATTTTTAAAGAAAAGTATATTTTCTCCTCTCTTTGAAGGGAAGGCAGCAAATATTTTCCAGGAAACTTCCCTTTTTTGTTTTCCAAATTATTTATTTATTTATATTTACCTTCTGCTATAGTCTGAACGTTTGTGTACAGTTCAAATCCATGTGCTAAAACCCTAACCCACAATGATGCTTGAAGATGGGGCTTTTGGGAGCTGCTAAGATCACGCATGTGAAGCCTTATAAATGAGATCAGTGTTTTTTATAGAGAACTTCCTTGCCTCTCCCATCATGTGAGGACATAGTGAGAATGTACCAAATATGAGCTAGGGAGAGGCTCCTCACCAAAATGTGCTGGCACCTGTACCTTGGTCTTCCCAGCTTTCAAATCTGTGAAAAATAAAGGTCCACTGTTATGTTACTCCATCAACAGTATTTTGTTATAGTTGTGTAAATGGACTAACACACCTTCAGAATAGAAAAATTTATTCTGGTACAGAAAGAGTATTATCTATTATCCTCCTGTATTTTAAATATCAGTTCTCCCCTTTATACCTATCAACACTTCTCACAATTGAGGAAACATGGTTAATTTATCTTTCTCTATCATTATTCAAGAGCTAGGAAATGTTCATTTATTAAGAAGTGCAGTGTCAAACTTTATTTGAAAAAGGAAAATATCGTCCTTAACTTAAATGTCTCCATCTTCTAGCAAGGATGCCTTCATGAGGCCTATGCTTAGAAAGGCCCCATACTTGGCTTAATGTTTCACTATTGCTTCACTGAAATTTTCAGTATCTTTTAAAGGGAGTCACTTCTTTTTATTTTTTACTGGGTACCAGAAATTATGTCTGTCCACACTACTCAATGTGAATACTCAAGATTAATATAGGTTGTGACATAGCTGTTATAACTCTTCCAAAAAAAAAAAATCACAAGTTCTAAACTTAATACTTTTTTACCTCAAAGCAGTTTATAGGAATAAATTGTTAACCTCCAAAATAACTACAAAACATAAACATTTAACCTCCAAAATATAGTAGAACTAATAAACCTTTTTCTAATTCCCATAATTTTTCAAACAATGGATAAGATTCATATAAGGTAGGTCTAGAACTATCCTTACATAGGTCTCCTTAATCTCCCTCTTTATTCCTTTCTAAATAAAATTGATTACACTATTGAATAATAGTAATATCCTATTTTTATTGAGCATTTATCATGAAACTGGAAGTCATTTTATACATATTATTTAATACTTAAAAATCAAAGTAAACATGGTACTACTATTACTACCATTTTATAAATGAGTAAAAAGAATGTCATCAGTAACTGAAGTTAGATGGTCTTATTTTAGATCTGCGAGCTAACTATTATACAATACTGAAGTACACAAAAAAATGACAACCAAAAAACTAAGTAAGTTATTTCTAGCAAAAGAAAGGTCTAACTTGAGCAAGTACTATTCAATAAACATATAATTAAAGCCACATATATAATTTTTAATTTTCTAACAGTCATATTTCTAACAGTCATAAAATAATAGAAACAATAAGGAAAAATTAATTTAATAATACATTTTATTAGATCTGTATATTCAAAATAATATCATTTTAATATGTAATCAATATAAAATAATGATATATATTCACTTCTGTACTATCTCTGAAATTCATTGTATATGTTACATTTATAGCACATCATACCAATTCATGAATTCACAATTACATTTCATGTGCTTAATAGCAATATGTGATTAGTGGCTACTATACAAGGTAGCACAGGTCTAAGGTAATAAAAACTGTGGTTAGGGAGTAAGAATTACTATGATTGGGAAAGAATTTGGGAGGCAGATGGAACTTGACTTAGATCCTGAAAGTATACTAAACTTAGAAAAATGGAGAGAGCATTTTTGGAGAAAATAGTATAAATGAAGAAAGTACAAAGTAGGTTGGAGCAGACATTTGTTTTTGAAATTTTGTATTTAGTACACAGCAAATACTGTAACACTCACTCAGCATATAACACCAGCAATCCTTAGATCAGTAGGTACAAAACTTAGGCACTGAAATTATCTGGATGGGAAAACATAATTTGCTTGGCCCCATGCATTTCTGAATCATTCATCTGGATTTGTGTTTCTAACAAATTTCCAGGTGGTGCTAATGCTCCTGGTGCACGGAACACACTCTGCTTCAAATTAACACCCTGTCATAAAATCTGTTTCTGAACCCTCTGTTCTGTTCCATTGATCTATGCTGTATTCTAACGATTTCTGTGTTTATGTTGGCACCACTAACACCCTGTCTTCATTACCATGGATCCACAGTAAAGTTTTGAATTGTGGTATAATTTTTTCAAAACAGTTTTGGCTATTCTAAGACATCTGTCTTTCCATTTAAAGATTAAAATCATTTGATCAGTTGTGATAAGAAAACCATAAATAATTTTGACTGAATTATGCTTAATCTATTAATCAATTTGCAGAGAATTGACATCTTAATATTGAGTGCTTATTAAATAGTATAGCTTAATATTGTAATATTTGGATCTCAAGCCCAATGAGCCCAGTCTATCTTCCCATTTATTTAGGGCTTAAGTTTTCTCTGCAACATTTTGAAGTTTATAGCATATCAGTCTTACAAGTACTTAGTTAAATTTATTTCAAAATAACTCAAATTTTTGATTCTACTATAAGTGGCATCACAGTGGTACTTTTAAATTTTCATTTCCAAGTGTCTGTTGCTAGCATATAGAAACAGAATTGACTTTTGTTTATTCATCTTGTATGCTGAGACCTTGCTAAGTTCACTTTGCAGTTCTAGTGGCATTTTTTTTTTTTTGTAGAATTCTTAGTTTATCTATGCAGGTGATCATGTCACCTGAGAATAAAGATCATTTACACTTATTCCTTTTTGCTTTTCCTTTTTAGAATTTCTTACTTTTCTGCATTGGCTAGTGGTGGCAAATATTGAATGGATATGATGAGAATAGACATTCTTGCATTGTTTCCAGTATTAGGAGAGGAAATCTTATTTTATTAGTCAACATTATTGTGATAATAAACACAGCTGTCCCTTCTAATACTAGCACCTTTTTTAAGTCTTGTTTTATCATAAGTGAGTATTAAATTTTCTCAAATGACTTTTCTTCACTTAATTTAGTTTGATAATATGGTTAATTATACTGACTGATTTTCACATTTTAATCAACCTTAAACTCCTGGGATGTTTTCCACTAGGTTATGACATATATTGTTATTTTATATTTCTAGATTTCATGTATTTAATTTTGTAGACAAGTATGTATCTGTGTCCATAATACATATCAGTATCTTTGGTATTAGGTTAGAAAACAATATATTTATAAATTATATCTATACAAATTAATATAATTATAAATAAGTCAGAACTAATACATCTTTACATAGGAATGATGAACGTAATTTCAGTAATAACTACACAGTAAATGAAAATTAACATTATATATCAACTTTTCAAAATTCAGCTATATAAAGCCATGAAATGATAATATATTAATCATCGTTTTATTTTTTTAATTTCCCCCTATACATTGTTCACAATGTTTTTAACCATTTACTGGAAATTTTGGGTTTCTAATATACTTAATGGAAATAGCTCCGTAGCAATAAATTATAAAATGAATTCTCTCCATTTACAGCATGGAAATAATATGAAAATCCCACTCAGTGATATGAATTTATCTCACTCTCTTTATAAGTAAAAATGAGGTTAATGCTATCCAGACTCTAGTTAAATATAACTGAATATATTAAAATCCTGTAATACCAAATAGTGAGGATAAACTTCTGCTTCTGAAACAGCATTCTTCTCTCAGTGAAATAAGATCAAAGTGGTTTAGAAAAAATATAATAGCTAGCAATTTCCAAAGTGTGTTACAAGTAGGAAGCTCGTTTTCAGAGAAGTAGAGTTGGAAAAGTATGGTTCATATTAACATGTAAGACTCTGTCAGGAAACAGACTGTGGCTTTATATAAAACAGGTTGCCAAAAATACTGAGTTAAGATCATAAATAAGCTGTAAATTCAGAAAACTTCATAGCAAATACGGTATTCTCTGAGAAGCAGACATTGAAACCAAAATTAGCATACAAGATGTTAATTAAGGAGAACTTCTGGAATCAATCCAATGAAAAGGGAGGGGCATGAACAGAGGGACAAGTCAAATTGTAATACAGCTCTAGTGTCAGCCTTCACTGACCTTATAGTGAATGTGGAGCTACAATATTCCTTCAGAGTTGCTCTCAGTCAGGCCAAAATGATCAGGCTTTTGTCCTCTCAAAGCAATCAGTTATTAACTACGGGTTATCCTGGAAAATAGAGTCACCTTAGTCAAGCTGGCTCCCTAAAGCTGAGGAAGTCCCTGAAAGTGCTGACAGCTGTGGTCACCTGTCCATTGCACTTCTAGTTGGGACAACAAACCTTCAAGGAAGGAAGAAATGTGTGGCACATTATAGTACCTACCACACAGGCAAGGATTTAATATAGAAAGTTTCTGTGGGGTTTTGGGCAAGTTTAATATTTAAATCAATAGATTAAGTAAAATAGATTGCCCTTCCTCAATGTGAATGAACCTTACTCACTCAGTTAGAAGCTCGACTAAAACAAAAAGGCTGACACTACACCAAATATGTAAATCCCTTCTGCTTGACTCCCTTTGACAGTTTTTTACTGTCTTTAGATTCCAACTGAAACATCAGTTCTTCCTGTGTCTCAAGCCTATTAGCCTGTAGAGCAGAGCAGTACACCATCAGGTCTTCTGGTTCTCGGACTTTAAGACTCAGAATAGAGCTATATCATCAGCCTTCTTGGATATCAACCTTGCTGACTGCAGATGCTGAGACTTGTTAGCCTCTATTATGTGTAAATCAAAGCCTGAGTGCATGTATACTACTACAACTAAATACCATCCACAGATAAGTCAATAAGCAACAGATATTTATCTCACAGTTCTGTTGGGTTGGTAAATACAAGATCAAGGTTTTAACAAAGATCTTCTTTCTGTCTCATAGCCAGCAACTTCTCTTTGTGTCTTCACATGATGGAAGGTACTAAGGACTTCTCTGGGGCCTCTTTTATAAGAGCTAATTTTTCATGAGAGCTCCACCCTCACATACTAATTATCTCCCAAAATCCCCACCTCCTAACAGATTCATCTTCGGGGGTTAGAAATTTTAAATACTAATTTGGAGAGTACACTAACACTTAGACCATAGCAACCAATAATTATATATGAAACATATATGTAAATCTCCCTTTAAAAAACAAATTGTAACTATGAAAGTAAATTATAAATAGAAGCTTAATTAATATGCACTTTGTTATTCTCTACAAGTACATTAGCCATCATTTGGAATTTATCTGTCAAATGTGTGGCTTTTTATGTGTATGTGTAAGAAACAAGTTCCTATAAAGGCTTCTCACTCTTAAAAGAGAAGGAAATCCAAAGATCTAAAGAAATATAAAATCTAATAAATATTCTACTCAATTAAATGTATTTCAATATTTATGTAAAATTCAAAGGTTATTAATAAAGAGAAATGAAAATAAATATCTCATTTGAAATTTCTTTCCCCTTAAATTTTTACAAACATATTTCAGAAAACAAATCCTCATTCCTGGTTCAAATGATTTACACGTTAAGAATCTGAGAAATATTCCCCAATATAGAAACATTTAAAAGCATCCACAGTTTTCTCAAAATTTCTATATTATCTTGAACATAAAACTCAAGATAATAAATCTCCTTTAGATGATTCCTATCAAAGCAGTATGGCGATTCCTCAGTCTACTAAGAATGGAACTTCCATAGGATCCAGCAATCCCACTCCTAGGAATATACCCAAAAGACACAAAAACACTGATTCAAAAGAATACCTGCACCCCTATGTTTATAGCAGCACTCTTTACAATAGGTAAGACCTAGAAACAATCTAAATGCCCAAAAACAGATGAGTGGATCAAGGAGATGTGGTCCATATACAATATGGAATACTATTCAGCAATCAAAAATGAAAAACTAGACACATTCATAGGAGCATGGATGGAACTGGAAGGGATTATGCTCAGCAAAGTAAGTCAGAAGACAAAAGAAAAATACCAGATGGTTCCTCCCCCAGGAGGAATATAAGGGAACCAAATAAGGATCAAGGAAAGGAATAAGAACAACAACAACAAAAATAATAATAACAATAAAGACACAAAAACCAAAAATGAAAAGACAAGGACAAATTGGGAATACTTGATGGGGAGGGGGGGAGGAATGAGGGAAGATGGGAGCACGGGGGACTGAAGTGATGGTGCACTGGTGAGATGGTGATGGGGAATACATGGGGATTACAATTGATGTCAAATATATACAAATTAAAGGGAAAAAATAGAATTAAAAAAAAAAAGACGATTCCTATCATTTACCCAAAGGACACAAAACACTGATCCAAAAGAGCACCTGTACTCCTATGTTCATTGCAGCACTATTTGTAATTGGTAAGACCTCGAAACAACCCAAATGCCCAAAAGAAGATGACTGGATCAAGAAGATGTGGTACATTTACACAATGGAATATTATTCAGCAATCAAAAATGACAGACTAGGGCCATTTATAGAAACATGGATGGAGCTAGAAGGAATTATACTCAGTGAAACAAGTAAGTCAGAAGGCAAGAGAAAAATATCAGATGGCTTCACTATTAAGAGGAATATGAAAGAGCAACAACTATAACAACAAAAAAAAGAAGGTCAAGGAAATGGGCAATTGTAACCAAAAGCAAACAAAAAACTCAACAATATCAAAAAGTCAAACATAAACCAAAGGGACCATGGTGGGGAGAGGAGGGCAAAGACGGGGATGAGGGCAGAAAGAGCACAAGGGACTGAGGTGATGGTGCACAGGTAGAATGGTGGTGGGTACTCCCTGGGGAATACAAATGATGTCAAATATAATTAAATAAATTTTAAAAATAAAAATAACCAAAAAAAAAAAAAGATTCCTATCACCTACAGTGTTAATAGTTTTTTTTTCAATAAAATATGACAAATTCATCCCAATTTGTTCCTGTTAAGGAATGTTTTTATAGCTCCAAAGAAAAAGCATAATCTTAATTCTTCCAGTCTGCACAAAATACTGATTGAGAAGCTTTGTTTATAGATTTATTAATTGCTAAGGAAGTGATATTTTACTTTATACAATCAAAATATTAGAAGCACTTTGCTTTAGTAAATTTTGTTACTAAAATATGTTAAATGGTATAAGGGAGAAAAGCCAAACAGTTTTCCCAATGTTCTTGCCTATTAACATTTTTAACTGATTCTACTCTCCTTGATTAAAGCCATCCCTACAAATGTAAGAAAATCTACCTTTTGGTAGATTTGGATGACCCAGCTTAATTGTGTTCACACAGTAAAATTCTTCTAAGCACACTGAAATAAATCATCTTTTCAGACTAGAATATATTAGGTTCTGAATCATGTATTCCCAAGAACATATATTGTAGTTCAAATAGCCAGTGCCTTAGAAAGTGACTGTATTTGGAAACAAGGTCTTTAAAGAGATAGCACTCAAAGTAGTAAAAGGAAAATAAACTCCAACCAAGAATTCCATATCTGAAAAGAACTAGTACTAACTAACATCAAAAAAAAAAAAAAAACCATATATAAGGGGGAAAATAATCTCATAGGATAAGGTAAAATTATCATAAAAGTAATAGAGCAATCACCTATAAAGAAAACATGATGAGTAAAAAACGAGACTGGTAAAATTAATTACAGCCACAAAATTAAAAGATACAAAGAAGATAAAGACGCTCATCAGACATATAAATATAAAATAGTTTTGGAATATGCCCAAGTTTAAGTACCTGTCAACACAAAACAGAACATCATACACATAGTAAGTTATATCTGAACCTCATTGTCACTACAAAGCAAAATCTGATAATAAATACACAAAGAAGATTAAAAAGGAATCCAAATATACCACAAAAGAAAGTCATCGAACCTTAAAAGAAGAATGGAACAGAAGAGAAACATAGAAACAGCCAAGAAATGGAAATAAATTATTGTGTGTATGTGTATAATTAAAGGGACATACATACAAACACATATATAAATATATGTATTAATAATTTTAAGTGTAAGCAGACTAAATTCTACAATGAAAAGACACTCTATGGCTGAATGGACTTAAAAATAAGACCCACCTACACGCTGCTTACAGACTCACTTTACAGGTAAGTGAAAAAACAGACTAATTAAAGGACAAGAGAGATATCCAATGAAAATGGTAGTTAAAAAAAAAAAAACTGGAGTAGCTATATTAGTATATAAAGCAGGCTTTAAAACAAAAAATGTAATAAACACAGAGGACTATTATATAATGATAAAGGAGTTAATTGGTTAAAAAGACATAGGGACAAGAAAATATCAATCCTAAATGACACATTAGAACAAATGGAATTAATAGAAATAAGTGGAACATTCAATCTAAAGAAGGCATAACATACTTTCTTCTCAAGTGTACAGGGAACATTTTCAAGGCTACATCCTATGTTAGACGTAAAATAAATCTCAATAAATTTAAGAATACTGAAACTATATCAAGCTTATTATCTGACCACAATGTTATTAAATTAAAAATCAACCATAAGAAAAAGCTGAAAATATAAAAATTGTGTGAAAATTAAACATCTTGCTGCTGAACAACAGAGAAATCAAAAATCAAAGGAGACAATTGAAAATACTATTTACTAACATCTTTGTGATATAGCAAAAAGGGTATGAAAAGGGAAATTTATAACTTATGGTTATAGTTGTTTCTTGTTTTTAAGAAAAATGCTAAATAGCTGAACATTATATCTAAAGGAACTAGGGGGAAAAAGGCAAAAGAAACCCAATTTTGGCAAAAGGCAGTAAATAATAAAAATCATAATGGAAATAAATGAAATACAAATCAAAAACTCAATACAAAAGATTAGTGTAACTGAGACACCTTTTAAGAAAATAAACAAAATTGATCCAGTCATCTACTTGTGGGCTTTTGGGTTGTTTCCAGGTCTTACCAATTACAAATAGTGCTGCGATAAACATAGGAGTACAGGTGCTCTTTTGGATCAGCGTTTTTGTGTCCTTTGGGTAGACTCCTAGGAGCGGGATTGCCGGATCATATGGTAGTTCCATTTCTAGTAGACTGAGGAACCTCCATACGGCCTTCCATAATGGTTGGATTAGCTTGCATGCCCACCAGCAGTGTACCAGGGTTCCTTTTTCTCCACATCCTCGCCAGCATTTGTTGTTGTTGTTTTTTTTTTATGTGTGCCATTCTTACTGGTGTGAGGTAGTACCTCATTGCGGTCTTAATTTGCATTTCCCTGATTATGAGGGATGTTGAGCATCCTTCTGTTCTGCTCCCCACTCTGTCTCTGGTGAATCATCTCACACACACATCCTACCTTTGGCCTGCACCCCAGCTCTTATATGCATAAATAAATAAAATAAATCCTTTAGAAAGAAAATAAACAAAATTGACAACTTACATAGAAAAAAAAAGGAATGACTCAAAAAAAATCAGAAATGAGACAATAGGAACAAAAAATAAATAGTACAGAAACATACAAGCTCCTAAGAATTACTAAGAACATTGCCAACAAATTGGAAAACCTATAAAAAATGAACAAAGTCTAAGACTCACCGTTTTACTCTTCCACCAATATATGTGAGGGTTCCAGTTTCTCCACATCTCCCTCCTTTTTCATTCATATAGATATTCTGGTAGCTGTGAACTAGTATGTCATTGTGATTCACTATGTTATAATCATAATTTACACACATCTAACATTTCAGTTTTAGTAATCATGCAAGAAATTCTTACAAATATGCCATGTTATGTGGTGAAATTTTTAAACATAAGAAGATGTTAATTAATAAGAAAACTACAGTAAGTTTAATTAGTCAGTTTAGCTAATTCTGTAACCTAGGAGTTAAATATAGGAGGTTAAAAGGGGCTGATAACAAGTTAACTTATAAAAATAGAAGATAGAAGTAGACTTCTATCTTCAATAAATAATTGAAAAAGTACTACACATGATATAGTACATGTAAAAGTGGCATAAACCATGAAATAAATGATAGAATTTCAAATCAATTGTGTATAAGATAGAAAAAAGGACAGAAAGAAGACAGAAATCAATTTTCCTATACTCCACCTTTCAGAGAGCCTTATTCTCTTGCCTGATGACAACCTCATCAAAAAAAAAAAAAAACAAAAAACAGTATGATCCCAGGCCTGAGTTAAACAACAATTTAGAGTTTTAATTCCAAAAACTAATGTATTATTCATACACTGAGAAAGAATTTTTTGGACTAGATGGACACAGACTCTGGAGGAAAGACTGTTTGATCACCTCAGGAGTCTAAGATGGGAAAATCAAGGTGACAAAATAAAAACTAAACAGATGGAAGCATTATGTAACTGTATAGAATTCTGCACAATGAACTCCTCAACTATTTAATATCTCATGTCCAGATATATACCACTCCCAGGAGGAAAAAAAAAAAGTGTGTACAGAGGGGATATTCTCAAATATTTGACTTGACAATCTTTGAAAAGTAGCTATTAATCTTATTGCAGGGAAAATAAATAGCCTTTAATAGGATCATTTTGGAACCTATTTATAAATCCCTTCTTAGGAAATAATCCTAGTTCCTTTGTAAAAAGATAAAAAGTGTGGCAAGTTAATTGATAAGTAAGGTAAACTGTATGAAATAAATAACAACTAACAGGAAAAAAATTTCAGACTCTTACCCACGGTACAGTATTTTTACACTAGAAATATGCCAAAATGCATGTATTGTTTATTTAATACTCACAAGGAGTGTAAAATACTTATTTTCTCTATTTTAAATATGAAAAAAACATATTCAGAGAGGGATTGAGAGATCCCTGTCAAACCTTCACTATTCTTTATGACCCTGGATAGAGTCATTATGACCCAGTCATAAATGACAGCAAGGAGGTTCAAATCCAAATCACTTATATTCATATATACTGGAGAAGTGGCAAGTATAATATAGTTAGGTTATTTTATGAAACAATTTCTGAAGAATAAAACACCAAAATTATAACTGTCCCAATTGACAGAGGACTATATTATCCCAAGAAGACCTATGTAACATTACTGATTGCCTAGAAATGTCAATTATATGTGTATTTTATACAGCAGAAATTTAAGGGAGGAAAGAAAGTATTTGCACCTGATAAAGAAATCTAACTTTCAAATAGGCAGTAGATGAACTCTTAAGTCAAATTGTTACAGATATTTAATATAAAAGTAGTAAAGAAATAGAAGCATACTTCTAAGAAATAAAATTAATAAAGCAGTTTAACAACTAAGATGCTTTCATACAAGTAAAAGATCAATATATTTGTTAAAAGACATAATAGTCCCTCCTTTAGTTCTATCATTTCCAGGAAAAAAGATATTACTAGACTAGCAGTCAGAAGTCAGTATAAGAAAAAATATCTGTGGAAAAGTTTTCTTTCTCCAACAAACCAATCAAAATTACTCAGGAATATATATTACAAGAATTTCAGAAATTCATCAGGTAAAACTATAATGCTACACTCAGAAATTTAATTTATTATCCATATTTAATACAAACAAATGTTTCAATAGACAGTTCACTGAGTATTTTAATAGAAACCATTCTGTTTCAATACTAAAGAAAAGCACAATACTTCCTAAACCCTCCAAAGTCCAACTTCAAATTCATTTTAATATCATGAATTATGTATCAAGATTCTACTGACTTATTAAGTATGATACATGGAAGTAAATGTAGGGAAAGAACAGGAATGCAAATGTCAGAAGACCAGGTCCCACTCATAGTTCTGCTACAGATGATCTGCAAGGCCTTGAATATATTACAATTCCCCTCTCTATGCTTTAGCTTCTCCACCTGTAAGATGAAGCATCTGCTCTGGATAATCTTTCAGTTCTTTTCAAGATTTAAAATTATGTAACACTATATAACAAGATCACTTTCTAACCTCCTAATGACTGTGATCCAAAACAAGATCCAAAACAGAGTTTTCTCATTTCTATGCTTCTGATTTTCATCTCAATGCTTAAGAAACAATCCCATATTTGAAATAATTTTTATAGATTTACAATATAAAAACAAAAATACAGTTTTAGGTTCAGCTAAACCATTAGCTATCTCCTATAGAAAACAAAATCTTTCCATAAAGTCAGCCAAGAAAAAAGGACTAAATGTATTTTCCCTTCTAACACAAAATTTTCTTGGCATGGGCTATTTGACATACAAGTGTCAAATGGAAAAGGTAAACATTTGCAAGGCCTGCTTAGGTAGCACACAATAGACTCTTAACATCTGTGTATGAAAATAATAAGTACTTCTACAGTATTAGCTGGGTTCTTCATTTGGGATGTTTTTAGTATCAATACAGAAATGTTACAGAAAAACCTATAATATTAACCACAATGAATAATTTGGATGAGTGTTAAAAATCACAATGATATAATTGTGTTTATAAATGAGACTTTGAGTTTGAAACTAGAATCATAGAAGAAAAGTAAAAACTCATTCCTTTCAGTCTCCTGTAGTTCATTCTAGATCAGAACTCTGACAATAACAAGCAAAGGCCAAATCTATGCCACCTAGACAATTTGCAATTTAGAAAAAAGGTGAAATAAAAATGGAAAGTCTGAAGGACTTTACAAGAATAATGATGAAAGGAAGGACTAATGACATAATTCTAGGGAACTTCAGTTCCCATCAAAAGTTGAAATTTTATATTAATAAGTTCCATAGAAAAATTAAAAGGCAATTTTTAGTGAGAAAACTTCCAAACTTTTCCCAAGGAGAATTTCTTTCTATACATCCTTAGCTAAGCAGTAACGGAAAGAGTCAATGTTCATGTGGAAATATTACAAATTTACCATGCAAGAAGGATGCCAGAAATAGAGTTCAATCAAATTCATCATTTGAGACTCAGACCTAAATCCTCAAAATGACCTACCCAAACCATCCTATCTGAACCCTAAAATTTGAAGTAATTCCTGAAATTATCAAGAAAAAGTTCAATGATTTAAATATATAAAAAGCAACACTTCTGTACAAATAAATTCAAAATAAACCAGAAAAGATATTTGTAGTAAATATCACAAATGATATATTATCATTTTCTATTTCTGTGTAAATTACAATTAGGAAAACCATTTAGCTACTATGTTTATAAGCTAGTGTAGAGTTACAATGTCACTATCACAGGTCAAAATTAAGGTGTCTGTTGGGGCTAAGCTCTAGTCCAGAAACTGGAGAAAAATCTCTTTCTAAGCTCATTCTTGTTGACAGAATTCAGCTTGTCACTATGGTAGAACTGAGACTCCTGTTCCTTGCTGGTTGTCAGCCAGGAGTGGTTATCAGCTCCGTGGTGCTAAGTATTAAGATGTCAAGTCTGGTTGCTTTTCAGGTGGCTTCCTGCATCTTCAAGTCAGCAATGGCATGACAAATTCTTCCCAAGAATTTTAAATCTTCCTTACTTACTCTTCTATTACAATCCAGAAAAAAACATGTTTTCAAAGTGCTAATGTGGTCATAACTTACATGTAGAATCAGACCGTCCTGATACTCTCTTTTTTTAAAACAATTGCCATATATTATAACCTTATCATAGCAGTGAAATTTATCAAATTAATGTTCCACAGATTATTTGGGAGCATGTAAAATGATGAAGGAAGTATTAGGAATCTTAATGATATCTTAAAGGTCTGCCTACCATAATTATGTATAAGATTATACAATATAATCTCATGATATCAAATATAAATGAGAAAATGACATAGGGAATCAAGGCACAATTGGAGGACAGACTCTTGGAAAGTAATTTCAAGAAAAATCAAGAGCAATATTAGGTTCTATGGTCCAGGCATACCATTTCTGGAAACACAGCACCATATAAAAAAAAATTAAAGCTATGACATTAATATGTAAACTTCCTCTAGGTTTTCCCAGCACCATATATACAATTCTAGAACAGCAATTTCTCTCTTTTTAAGAAATTACATTTATTGAGGTAACACTGGTTTGCACAACTGTACATGTCTTGGTGTATAAAGATCCATACCTCTCAAAATGTATGTTATCACACCATGCCCACCATCAAAGCCCTACTAATCTACCACAGTCCATTGAGTCCCTTCTTTTTGACACCCTCCGCAACAGCTCCTCAACCCATGGTTCTGCAGTTTGATTTCAAGGGTTTTTAGAACAGCAATTTCTACAGGATGTTTATTCACCTATTTCTGTCACCATACTCTGAACTCAAATCCAAAAAACTGTATCCTACTTATCCTTCTGGTCCCAAACCCCAAAATGGTATCTGCAATCTGGAAATACATGTTGAGTGTCTACTATATGGCCATGACACAGAAAAGAATCAGAATACAGAACTGTAAAATCTGTGTTCTGAAGTACCTCATTTCTCACCACTTAAGAAAAAAGAAAAAAGATATATAATATCAAAAACTCTACAGTGAATGTATGCATAAAATACAAGGATCCTATATGGTCAACAAAAATGAGGAAAGAAGTTAAACCAGTACTTGAAAGCTAGGTGGAAATTCAACAGAGAAACAAAGCAGAAGATAAAATGAGGAGTAGAGGGAAAGGCAATGGAAAATATACAGAGTTTTTAAAATTTTAATTATGAATTGTATAAAGCTATATTAAAAAATGTCTATATGATTAGGAAAACTATACCAAATTAGATCTGACCTTTAGTATGCAAAAAAAAAAAAGGTGTATAACTGGATCAAGAAGATGTGGTATATATACACAATAAAATACTTATTCAGCAATCAAAAAAGATAAATTCACACCATTTGCAACAACATGGATGGAGCTAGAAGGGATTAGAAGCTCAGCAAAATAAGCCAGAAGGAAAAAGAAAAATATTGGGTGGTTTCATTTACAGGAGGAATATAGGAAACCAAATAGGCACCAAGAAAAAAATAATTACAGTAAATTAAAAAATAAAATTAACAGGTAACTATTAATCAGAGACACTGAGGGGGAGGAGGGGAGGGATTAAAACAGGAGAAGAAATGTGTTCTTACACGAGGGACTATGGTGATGGTGCACGGGTGAATTAGTGGTAGGTATTTCATTGGGAATACACCTACAAGGAGAAAGCATGCATTATACAAAATGGAAGAATGATATAAAATATATATTAAATTAAATTAAAAATTAAAAATAAATAGCCAAATGAACATTCTGTGATAGTTACAAATGTTTAATGATAAAATGTGAATAAAAAGCATTTGCATGGTGTCTTTAAAAAAATTGTGAAAATACAGACAAATAGGAAAAGTTATCAGTTTTCTAGATGATGGAATAGTGAGTAATTTATTTCCTCTAATTCAATGTATTATTTTGTTTATAATATCATATGTGCTTCCAATAAAATTTTACAACACAATGAAAGGAAAAATTACATTAAAAAGTAAATATATTCACCAATTGGTAGAGTCCTAATAACTGATGGAAAGAAAATACTCAATATCTGAGCTTATTTACCACCATTATAAATAACTAAAAGTCCTGTTACAGGAAATGACTTGCTCAACTATTTATTAATTCCACAAACATCTCCTAAACTCTAAAGTGGGCCAGATAGTAGTGCAAGGCATTAGAGCCACATAGATGGATAACACATTCACTAACTTCAGAAAGTTCTTTACTGAAAAATCACCACAGTGAGATTACATTTGGTAACTGTATTTTAATAATTACTGAGAAGAAAAAATCCTCTAAATAACAGTTCACTTCAGGTGGGGACGTAAACTGAAAGTCTGCCAGAATGAGTAAAACAGCTCACTATCTCAAGCCTATCCACTACAGCAAAGATAAGAACTGTTATTGCTGCCAAGCAACTGTCTTCCCAAGACTCTCAAATCAGAGCCACCTAATTCTTAAATTGCATCAGCTGTATTACACTGCAAGGCAATCTAGTCAGTACCCACACATATGGCTCAGTATATCTACAGAACTAATATCTTGGCTCACTAATGGAGTGAGCTGTTTATGCTTGGAGGATAATGTTTGCAAACCAAATAAGTGTAATTTAACTTTACTTTCTGAATCTCAGTTTGCTCATGGAAAAATCATGATCACTATAATCCATGTGTCTATGGTTTTTTTTTTTTTTGGTCTTTATCACTAATCTTATTTTTCAAATTTTTTTTAAAAAATTTTTTGGTCTTTATTACTATTCTTATAAGTAGTCACAGGTAACACTGAAAAAAGATAAAATCTTAATTTCACTCAAACTCTTGGAAATATTGGAGAATTAAAAGTAATATAAAGTTCTAATTAGGGAATATATTGTGTCGTCACTGAGATAGAGTTTTTCTGGTAGCTACTAAATAGAGTTTTTCTATAAAAGGATCTATACAAAGTAGAGCACTATTCAGCAATCAAAAAAGATAAATGCCATTTGTAGCAATATGGATGGAGCTAAAAGGTATTAAGCTCAGTGAAATAAGCCAGAAGAGAAAAGGAAAATATCAGATGGTTTCACTTTTAGGAGGAATATAGAGGAACCACACAAGGGATCAAGGGGAAAAAATAATAATAATAAAAAACACAACACAACAAAACAAAAATAAACAGACACCTATAAATCAGAGACATTCTGCAGGGGGAGGGGAGAAGGAGAGGGCCCAAAACAAGGATGGGAAGAGCACAAGGGACTATGGTGATGGTACAAAGGTATATTGGTGGTGAAAATTCTATGGGGACTACACCCGAGAGGAGAAAACAAACATTGTAAAAAAAAAAAGATGAACAAAGATGTAAAATATATATAGATAAATATTTTATTATTTTTAAAAAGGATCTCTTTCAAAGTGCATACTATTTGAAAAACTACAAGATAAACAAAGAAAAGAAAAAAAAAAAAGGCCTCTCCCCAAAGGATAAGATTTTTCACTGTCTTCCTTATGGAACATAATTAAAGACTTTTTTTGTTCCAAGATACTAATATTTCATGAAACTCCTTCTTATTGGGGTTTTACTATCTTCCATTTACATAATAAGAAGGACATTTTATCAGTTACTCAGAGAAAAACAGTCAGCAGTTTATCAAATCATGTTACAAAGCAAAATAAACCCATTTGGACTCTTCCATTTGTTTTACAACCCTATCTTCCTAACTTCAGGGCTCACCTATTTAAATACTGTATTAATTTTCTGAAGTTGCTATTTTTAAAATGCCATAAACTATTTGACTTAGAAAAGCACACATTTATTCTCTCAATTCTGGAACCCAAAAGTCCTAAATTTGTTTCACTGGGCAGAAACCAAGTGCCGGCAGGGCTCACCACCCTATGATAATTCTAAAGGAGAAACTTAGCCTCTTCCAGCTTCTTGGTTGCTGCCAGCTTCCTTCTCTGTTGCCCTATCAGTAGTCTTCAAAACTAACAATTTTTTTTGCTTGTTTGTTTTGTTTTATTGAAGTAATATCACATTTTAACAGCACATAAATTTTAGGTATGCATAATTAGAAGCCAACATCTACATATCCAACATTAAGTTAAATTCTATTCTCCATCTGAAAATCTCTTTCAATGCCATCTTCACATTACTTTCTCTTCTGGCTGACATAAAATCTTAAGATACTTAATGATTTACAAAACTACCATTTAAGGCATTATTCATAAGTTCCAAGAACCAGGAGGTAATTACCTTTTGGGAGGTTTTTCAGTCTACCAAAACTACTAAACAGTACTGTCACCCCAATTGATTTATTTGTGTTTTCTTGGTATGGTGATGAATCAGACATAGTACAGAATGACAACACAGGGAATAGTGGTATCTTTTGGTATCTTCTGAGCCATGCAAGATATATAAACCAAAAATTAGAATCAATAAGTAAAATGAAGACACATATGAACTTAAATTACAGATAATCAAAACAGTTTATTGGGTTCATACCAGTATTTGAACCCGTCTTCCTCTTCTTATATAGTGGTATTTCCACAGAACCATAAACAAAACTTGAATGAATGTATTATTTCCTCAATGGGCCAGACTTTCTAATGCTTTGGGCTTCTGTTCATTCAATGTATTGTCTCTATGCCTATTAAAATGTTATTTTTTTCAATGTCCACTCACAACAGTGACTCTTCCTAGTGTTCAGTTAACAGTTCCCTAATGCCACTTGTCAAAAGTCCTAAATTATAGTTGTGTGTGTGTGTGTGTGTGTGTGTATACTCCTAGGCCTGGAGTATACAGCTCATTTAGAGTATAAACTCATTTAGATAAAAACTATCATTCCAATATCTGGCTGAGAAATAGGAACAAATTCTAACACAATCTGTAATATAAAAAAGAAAAAATGGGAGAAAAGGAGTGGGTAATGAAGAAAAAATAGGAACAAAAGAGAGGAAGGGCAAGCTAGTTTTAAGAGAAAAAAATATAAACAACCACAACAAAAAGAGAACAAAGGTAGATAAAATTCTTCATAACACATATCTTTGAAAGCCCTGAAGAGAGAAGATTTTCAAAAATATATGGAAGAGAATACCAATGAACAAATACTTGCACCTAGAGTTTAGGGAAATGATTCCAAAAGAAGGAGGAACAAATATCTACATCAAGACCTCTGTGTTAACATGCTTGTTAAGTGGTAATAACAAGGGTACAGCTTATACCTACTAAATGTGAATCCTGGGGTGCTGGAGGCTAGGTCAGCATTTAAATATTTGCCTGGGTGATTTTGATACCCATTGACCCATTGCTCTTTGTAGAAAAGATAAAGTTAAACAATACCCTAAATATTTTTTTTCTTTTGACTTGATTCCCAAAGACTAGTACTAGACTTGATAGTCATTTTCCTTTAAAGGTAAAAATGGAAAGTCTAGTTTCTAAAATTACAAGTTTGCAAGTCTGCAATACATTCTAGGGAAAAGTGCCAAAGATGCACAAAGAGAATTTAGGAAATGTGCCAGTATGCTTCAACACTGAGCCCCTCTAGATTATAAAGATATTACTTTAATCATCCTGGTCATAAGAATGATAGCCACAATTTGCCTGACATATCCAATCAATGACAGCATTATGTCAGTTTGTGGTTTTCTGTCATCTCGATTATTTTTCACTGACTTAAATTCTTTTTGAAGGTACTTGAGGGTTTGAGAAATAGTAATGAATTCCCTACTGTCCCTTCCTAGAGTTATATAGTAGATCTTATTGATCTTGTGTTCCATTCCTCATTTCTCAAATTCCTCCTTAGAAATGATTTGTTAAGAATCTTCCTCAACCTTCTCTTAAAATGTAACTGTTCATGCCAGAGTGTAACTAATTTCCTCTAACACTTCATCCCCATCACCCTCTCAGAGCTACAGATGCCTAGAGAAAATGACATCTAGGGAGAAGGCACCTTTCTAGACTTTGTATAATCAATCATTCTATCATTTTTGATTGTGTTCTTTTGTTCCATCATTTTTATAAGACACATTTGCTTTTAAAGGACCAATATTCAATTTAACTTTATGCACTATAAATCAAAACTTTAAAAGGTGAAGAAAATGAGTTTCTGGTTTTGAAGTTATTTTAAACCAGTCATAAGCTAACCTTAATTTGGGGTTGGGGAGGTCATCCTTGTGATTCCTAAGTAGAGTGCAAGCTATGAAGGGCAGGCTGTATTTACTTCCCACTATCAAAAAAAATTGTTTTAATAATTACTTTTAAGTAAAATAATAAGCAGTAAATCAGTCTAATTAGAGTATTTGTAAGTTCTCAGAAGATGAAAAGTTGTGAACTTTAAAGAAACATTTTTTGCTCATTATTTCTTGCTTTTGTTTATTTGCTATAAAACACATTCAAGGCCAGTAACTTTTTGTACGTAAGACAGAATTATATCCACAAAATTACATATCTACTTTACTAATTATTACATCAACCGATTAAAATTAAAATGTCTCTATTTAATTTAGAGATTTTCTGACATGAGCAAACAAACCTAAATTACTGCCCTAATATACCATCAAATGCAAGCACCATTCACATGTTTTAAGGAGGTCTTGAATAACACAATGAGGGAAACACAATAAGGGAAACCTCTTTATGCATTTAAAATAAGTTATGTCTAATGTCCTTCCAAATCTTAAACAAGTCTCTTCACCCCATGGAATTGGAAATGTTTGTGAATTAATGTCCACCTGAAAACCCACAGAAAAAAAGTTCTATGTGATAACTTAAATAACCAAATGAAATGGATTGGTGATTTGTGAAGTTGCCAGAAAAGCTGTCAGATTCATTTGGGATTGAGATTCATCCTCTTTCTCCACCTGTTCATTAAGTTCCAAATTCATGGCAACTCCAGTGACTGATTACACATTAACAAGCTGTTTATGTGAGGAGGTATAACTAGCCTAGTCAACATTTCTATACTTATACATTCATTCAGACATAATTTGCTGGTAATTTATTCTATTTAGAATCCCAGTGTGGAAAAATATACCTCTACCCTTAAGTTTAATTTTGAACACAACAGAGATGTGATGTATCATAAAATCAAAACTTAACCAAGAAAATCAGATTGTTTGTACGTCAGGGTCAAAAGAAGCTGGAGAAATCTCAAATAATAAATCTACTCTTCAAACAGTTACAAACTCAAAAGAGTAAGAAAAAATCTGTTGTGCATGCACTTGTAGTATGTCAAAATAAAATATTTCTAACCCTATTCTAAAGAAAACATTGGCTGCTTCTATACCTAGAAAGTTAAGCCAGACAAGAATATTGCAAGTGATTCTCAATCTTTCCTATCAAAATGGCCCAAATCTCCTTTTATATAATAAAATGTAATAAACCATTT
Organism: Galemys pyrenaicus; assembly: GCA_019455555.1. Taxonomy (NCBI): domain Eukaryota; kingdom Metazoa; phylum Chordata; class Mammalia; order Eulipotyphla; family Talpidae; genus Galemys; species Galemys pyrenaicus. Next base: position 763,252 of record JAGFMF010011589.1, on the reverse strand, counting down.
GTCAATCAAAAAACACCAAATTTGAGCTACAAATAAGAATATTCTCACCACAGTAAGAATGTTTCTTTTCTTTAAAAGAAAGACTTCATTTTATAAAATGACTATTCACCAAAATACAAACAATAAAAATCAGTATGTTCCTCAAAACCCTAAAGCTTAATGATATATATTACATAAAAATATAAAAATGTGTACTCTCACTCACTATTATTTATGGAATTTCATGATTGGTATTCAGAAGTCACTGTCACTATTATGCTTCCCTACACACAGAAACCAAGATCTTAGTAGAATAAAAATTAGGGAAACTAATAACCAAATGACTATATTTATATTCAGTCAATAGGAAAGATTAACAACTAGATATTTTTGAGCACACAAGGAGCAGCTCCATAACAGTCTCAAAGATAAAACCAAAAAACAACTTTTAGAAATTAAACTGAACTGCACAGGCAACAAACTATTTCTTTTAGTCAAAATTAATAGAAGTATACACCAAAATGTTTACAATTTTATTACATAATTTTAAAAATTAAGAAAAAATGTCAGTGAACACCAAATAAGGTTGCATTCCATCATTAGAGAGCCTCTGGACTTCACGAAATATCATTTAGCACAATTTTAATGTTTTGCTTTTAATTAGATTTAAATTATAATCAACTTATGACAGGTCACAGAATTATAAAAATCTATACAAAAGAAAATTGTATCTATTGAGAAACACTAGTAGAATTAGGATCCACTAGAATTAGGGGGAATTCTAATTCCCCTAGAATTAGGATCTCATTCTAGTAGAAACACAGTTGCATGTCCTCCCAGAAGACTGATTACCTATTACAGTCTCAGCATAACTGGTTCAGTCCACATGGAAAGCTACAGTGAGAGGGCCTACTCCAGCTTATGACACTCTGGGTGATTCCAATAAATATCAAGACTCTTTAAATTTAATACTAGGGTATATATGGCAACTATGTAATTCAAGCCAATCTAACCAGGGTTTCAGATAAACTATATTCGGTGGCCTTCAAGAACCAAAATCATAGCCCTCAGAAGTTTGCAGTGCCAAGTGCAATGCTAGATGCTAAGTACTACTCAAAAAATGATATAAACAGTTCTTTCTCCTTTCAAAGAACTTCAGTAGCCACCTTTGTCTCAATCATCTTGAATCTCAGAAGAAAGCATTGGGATTAAACCTAAGCTATTGAGTTTCTCATTTGAGAAACATACAGCACTATTTTTAAGCCTCCAACCAATCCAACTCCATCTAAGACCTATGAACTACCACCACCAAGTTACTTGTACTTTATTGGTGCCAGTAAAATTTTATCAGCCAAACACTACTTTTTATACCAAAAGGTAGCAACAAAACCTATGCCCCATCTTCAAAAATATGAAAATTAAAACAATGATATACAATTCAAAGGCAAGCCTTTATTTTTTAATTCATAAAACTTAATAATGATGAATATTTAGTAATGTATATTCTTATACAATAAGATATATAAATTCAAATAACCTTTTCATATCGAGTTATTTGGTTACATAAAAGTTTAAAAACTTTCATTCTTCCATAATTTCACTAAAGGAATTTATTCCAAAGAAGTAATTAAAAAATCTTAGAAGGATTTATCTGCTAGAATGTTTAAGTCTGTTTTTAAGAGTAAAATACTTGAAACAATCTGAATTTCCAACAATGAGGGAAGAGTTAAATAAATTAGCATTCCTCCGTATGAGTAGCATGAAACAATTAAAAATGACATAAAATGGTCATAGTATTTAAAAACAAAAAACACTATCTTATAAAAATCAAAATACATCTATGAAATTAATGAAGCATAAACACTGAACTTTAACAGTAACATATTAAGTTTCAAAATACTATGGAAAAATGTTTGCTCTCCTTTGTATTTTATACTGTCCCTATTATAAATAGTATAGTTTAGCCCTTTTGTAATCAGACCAAAAATATTTTTAAAAATGTATTTTTAAGAATTGAGGTGACTAATTTATGTATGACAAACAAGAATATAAATTTCCCTAAGTGCACTAAACAATTCTCGAAGACAGAAAAGTCTCTAAAAACATGGAACAAATGCCCAAGCAGCTTAACTACTACTTCTCTCTGCATTTATTCTTTTAAGTTTTAGTTTCTCAAAATCTCTTAAAGACTTATCACAATTTAACTCCAAGGATGTAAAAGTAGAGAAAACAGAAGTAAAAAAGAAATAAAAATGAGAACTCTACAGGGAATTTCTCAATAGCCACCAATCCCCCTTTGCAATTATTTTCTCTTGCGCAGTAGAGAATTATCCTCTAATTCCTTGAAATATTTATTGTTTACTTTGATTCCACAAATTCCTTATGAAAAAAATTTAGATCCAAAAAACAAAGAAATAAAAGTTCAAAGTCCCTATTTTGAAAAATCTGCTAAGAAGCAGAGCTAAATAATAAATTAAAATATTGACATAATGCAAAACTTCTTTGTTTATTTATCCCATAGAAATCCTGTTTTTTGTCTACCCTCAAATGACATATATAGAAGACATCAAGAAACTTAAAATTGTAAGCCCGCACTTAAAGTTGTAGCCAAATAATTCTCTATCCTACATCCACACCTGAATAATCAAATGTAATCCACAGGTTGGACAATTGACTAGTGGGTTCTAATTCTACTAGTGCTTAATATAAATACCTTTTGTCATAGTTCAGTTCTTACAATCATGTGACTTGTCAGAAGTTGATCATACTTAAATCTAAAAGCTGAACTTGCTAGTGATGTTAAATGACATTTCATGAGGCCAGTTAAATGACATTTCAAAGGTCATCTAACGCTCATGTGCCACTTTATTTGGAATTCAACAACTTTTTTCCACAGTGGTGATTTTTAAATTTTCATCAAGTTTCGGTATAGCCAATGAGGAAAAAGTAATGATATATAGCAATTTTTTCCCCTTTGCCTTATTCAATTTGAAAGGGTTCTGGGCTAGACCTGCAGAGAAAGAGCTATGAGGGGCTGTCAGAATTTATTGTCACTATGCTAATAATGCTCCCAGAAACTTCAACAGTATCATCCCATAAATAGTTTGCAGCTAGTTACTTATTGTTTAATAAATGTTTATTAAGAGGTCTGAAAATTCAGTAGGTTCATAATGAACACTTGGTTTTAGTATCTTACTCAACAGACTCTTAGATATCACTAAGTTCTTCAGAAGCAATGAAGTATTAAAATTAATGAAAAGTTTAAGCTCTCAATCTGTAAACTGAAAACATACATAATTTCAAAATTAATATTTTTACACATCTGTTTACTTACAGTTTCCCACTAGAGTATTAATTCAAGAGCTGAAATGATGCCTGTTTTACTCATTATTCCTCGTACTTAGCAAAGTGCTTGTCACATAGTAGATACTTACTATATATATTTTTTGAGTTAATGATTTATGAAACACTTAACTACAGGCAATTCCATTAAAATCAAGCATAAGCAAAAAAAGTCTTATTACAATTAATTTTACATTATTATCAGGTAGTGGTCAATGTAATTTAAAAAAAGGTATAAAAATAGTATCTATAACAATGTATACACCTAAAAAAACCCAAGGAAATCAACTGAAAAGTTACTAAAATTAACTTCAGTGAGATGAATAATTATTAAATTAATAGTTTTCTATTTTATCAAAAGTAATCTAACAAAATAAGTAATAAAAATAGTAGATGCCATTCAAAATAGCAACAAAATTATAAACTTCCTAAGACAAAGCAACTGCATGAGTTCCATATGGAAAAAACGTAACAGACAGAAATTGGTGGAGATTTAAATAAATGAAATAAGCTACACCATTCTCAAACAGGATGACTTAATATATCAAAGATGTCAAAGCTGAGTCTCCTTGGTAGTGCAAAGAGTTAAGCTGCAGCACTATGAAGATATGGCAACTGCTGCAGCACGAGTTCGATCCCCTGCCAGGGATGTGACCCATATGGGTAAGCAGACCTCTCCTTTCTCACCCACTGATCTCCTCAGCAGTGCATTTCAGTTTATCCACCTGTTCTGTTCCCCACTCTGTCTCTGGTGAGTCCGCTTACTCCCCGCACCTCTGGCTTAGACACCCAGTTCTCGTGTGCAGAGATAAATAATTCTTAGGGGAAAAAAAATTAAGAAAGCAGACAGTATAAATGGAGAGAAAAATATTTCTTTGAGTCTCAAATAATAGAAAAACACTAATTCAGAGGGATATATACACTCCTACATTCATTGCAGCACTATTTATAATAGCCCAGTTATGAAAATGACCTAAGGGTCCAAAGACATGAGTGGATTAAGAAGATGCAGTATGTATACACAATGGAACACTACTCAGCTAAAAAAAAAAAAAAAAAAAACAAAGATGACATCCTGCCATTTGTGACAACATGGATGGATTAAAGGGGAGTATGCTAAGTGAAATAAATCAGAAGAAAGACAAATACCAGATGAATTCACTCATATGTGGAGTATAAAGAAACAAAAGAAAGGAACAGACAAAACTAAACCAAAACAAATCTGAGACATGTGACTGTTGAGTTGAGATTACCAGATGGGGAGATTAACAGTAGAGAGCAAAGAATATAGAGGATTCAATGGACTATGGGTGCCTTGGTGGTGGGTGTAGTGTGATAATAAACATTTGAAGAGGAATGAACTGATTGTTCTGAAGATATACAATGTTATATATCATTGCTAACTCAATAAGATAATATAATTTGAAAAGAGATATATTTATCCCAGTAGATATCATAACAATAAAATGACTCTAACCAAGTCTTATTCAAATAATAATAACAATAATAATACTGTATCATATATCTGAAGGTTGCTAAGAGAATAGCTCTTAAAATTTATCATCACAAATGAAAAATAAAGTCTCAACTACAAGTGGTGATGGCTGTTAACCAGACACTGTGGAGATCATTTTGCAATATAAATAAATATTAAACCATTATGTTGTACGCCTAACATTAGAACTAGTTTAATGTTAAATGCCAATTATATCTCAACTATAAATAAATAGATAAAATACAACTCAATATAAATGGTGGGGAGAAAAAAATGAAAAAATTGAAGACTATAATATAAATATTCTGAATGCTTGAAGAAAAACTCATATCATAAAAGTATTTGAAAAGAAAATGTCAACTGGAAAGAAATATTAGCAACATATATAATAGAGGTTTACTTTCGTTTATACATAGTTCTCCCCCCATAAAGGAAAAAATCTCCAGTAGAAAGCCTACTTGAGAAAATGAACATGTTCAAAAGAGCACCTGTACTCCTATGTTTATTTGCAGCACTATTTATAATTGGTAAGATCTGGAAACAACCCAAATGCCCAAAAATAGATGACTAGATTAAAAGTGTGGTACATACACCCAATGGAACACTGTTCAACAATTGATAAAGATAAACTAGAGACATTTGTAGAAACATGGACGGAACTATAAGGAATTATGCTCAGTCAAAAGACAAGAGAAAAATATAGGCTGGTTTCACTAGTAGGAGGAATATAAAGAAACAAACAAACAAAAAACAGGGCTCAAGGAAAAGAACAATAACAATAAAAAAAAATGCAACAAAAACAACTCAAAGGCACCTTGAGGGTTGGGGGGAGGGACTGGAATGAGGGCAGAAAGAGCACAAGGGACAGAGGTGACGGTGCACTAGTGAAATGGTGGTGGGAACTCCATGGGGACTACAATTGATGTCAAATATGCATAAATAAATTAATTTAACAAAAAAAGAAAATGAACATGAAGCAAAAAAACTATGTTAAATGCTCAATAACTTCTTGCAAAAAAATCTCAATATAATTAAATTCATAGATTTGATTACAATAGACTATAACAGAGATAACATCTATTAGATATTATAGATACAATAGATTATAAGAAAGACTATAAATTTATAGATTTGGTTTTGTAATAATGTAATCTAGCATTTATAAGAATTTGCATTTACATATTACCTTTGAAAAATATATTATGACATTCTAAGAAGCAATATATACAAGAATTATTTTTTAAAAATTTTAGCCTTTTACCCGTCGATTCCTTGCAAATAATATGTTTTGAAGAAACAATCAAAGGTGCCTATAAAGATTTTGATATGAGGACATTTGTTGTGGCTTTACTTATAGGAATAGAAAATGGAATGATTACCATTTAAAATGATGTTCTTAACATTTTAGAATATGAAAATATGATCCATTTAACTGGAAGAAAAGAAGGTTGCAATATAACACTATAGTAATTTTGCCAAGTAAATGACATATATACATATATTTTAAAGGTCATAAGATATAAAATAGTATTAATAGTTATCTCTGGATTAAAATTTGACATATTTTATATCTTTAAACTTCTGTGTATTTCCCAATTTTCTCAATATACATGCATTAATGACAAATTCAGAAAAACATTTTAAATTATCAGTACTATAAGACATTAAATGTAACTTACTGATAAGGCATAGCTATGACCTAAAAGCAAACTTTTGATATAATGCTATTTTAAGACTACTTTGCAGGATTTTTGATATCTATTCTCAGCAAATGATAGGTTTTTTTGTGATACCTCACATAAATAGAACTTATGGTAGAAATAAGTTTTGAGAGATTTTTTTCCCTGAAATTACCTTTTATTTTCTATTGTAGGTTTGAGAATAAAAAAAGAGAAAGAAAATATCATTTCTAAAACTGCTTTGGTCTTCCCAAAATAAGAATGAACTAGACACTGTGCTAACAGTAATAGTAACTTTTGTAGTATGATAGTTTATTTGTTCCTGTGTGCTGCTATCTATGGGGAATAAATTATTACACTTAGATTTTTATGAAACCAATAAGGAACTACATAATACAACCCTAGTTTCTTATTCTCAGCCACAGGAAAATAATATTTACATTTTGTTTACCTTCATATTTCTTCATTATACAATTCTTAAGATGAATTGTTACCTACAAAATGCTGCAAAATTTTATTTATCAAATTACATCATTCATAGTCATTAAAATATTACTCCTGACCTTTATTAGTATTTTTTAAAGACAACATAGAAAATATCAAATATTGGATATATAGAGTAATTAAAACTCTGTTGCTAGTGGAAGTGTAGTATAATGCATCCACTTTGGAAATCACGTGGTAGTTATCTATTAAAGCTCAGTTTATATATATTCTGTGACATACCAGTTCCACTCTCAGATATAGACCCAACAGAAATATATATATATTCACAATACATAAAAAATATTTATTTTATGCAAGTAAAAATTTCCATAATGTAAAATTTATTGTACCATACACAGTCCCACTGCCTGATTTACCTATGTAAATATGTAGAGTACAATATAATGAAGCTTATATTGGCTCATATTTTTAAAAATACAAGAAATTTTAAAAGGTACATTTTTAAGAAGAAATTTAAAATATCATCATTTCCTTAATGCAACTATTAGCAAGTGTTCCAATGCACTAGTAGTGATACATAAAGAGAACTATAAAAATCTGATAGAAAGTGATGACTGGGCTGCTTTGGTACCTTGACTGGGGACGCAACTTCTCATTTCCCATCACTGGAGTCAGCTCCTGCCATGTTCCTTTTTTCACCAAAAAGGTTAACACCTGTTTCTTTCCTTATACAACATGTAAACAAACTGCATAGCAGAAAGCTATAAATTGGAGTTATTACATAGGATAAAGGAAGTACAGAGGCATCAAAAGAAGAAAATAAAAACAACCCTGATTAATGCAAAACAGAGTACAAGGGAACTCACAGTAAATTCTGAGAGAACAAGTTGGCTAGACTTCTAGACTTCCTGTTAGGTTGCAACCACTATGCTATTTCCTAAACAATGTCCCAGTTCTCCATGAGACCCTGCTGTTCACCTATCAAACTGCATTCTTATTATGCAATAGAAATTTATTCATCATCAGAGAAAGCCCTGAGACAATGTTGAACTATACCTACATTCTGCACTCCAAAAAACAGAGACATTCAAGAAATTACACTCCCTCCCCAAACACACACACATCTTTGTGTTCTGGAAAGCAGCACACTGCACAGAACCAATCTTTCACATATGACTTAAATAAAATTCATGACTAACACCTGTTAACTTATGACAAAGTCAGACTTCCAAATTTCCATTCTTTGTCTCATAAGTTAAAAGTTTGTTCCATTCTGTTTATTTAGTGCCTATTTACTGGACTTGACCAAACTTCAAGCTTACCTCCTTCTTTGGACTTCCTGAATGTTAACCATTCTTGAGCAAAGGAAGGTGAACAACGCCTAGCAATTACTCCTACCAAGAATCAGGTGAAAGACTTCCATGATCAATTGTTCAGTCATGCCACTCATTCATCCCATTATTCTCCCATGCCCAATTCTTTCTGGACCACATACACTTACCAACAAAAGAAAAACCCTTCTCTGCTTGACCTTTGAAATACTTAAGAGATCTCATAGTAGAAATGGCTTTTCCTAATTAATAGTCTACTTTCTCCTATTGCACTAGTCTTCTTTTAATAATCTGTTTAAATAAAGCCACTCATCTTCTAAGTTTACTTTTTATATTTGACATTTTCATCAGTAAAGAGCTTAACTTTACAACATACAAATTAAAATAAATATACAAATAAATATTGACGTTAATTTTCACAGAATCACAACTATTATTTCTGATAGATAGCAACATAATAAAATATTTAGGAGAGACAGCGCAACATAAATAAATTATGTTTCTAACTTTTCAAATATGAAAAGAGTGAAAAGAAAGAATTTCAAACAAAGATAAGTTGGAAATCAACAAATGAGGATTAAAAAGAGAACAGAAAGGAATAATTTCTTTATATTTTTATTTTGTCTGAATTAGTTCAATCACCTCTTTACCATTCAAAAGAAGGAAAGAACTTGATGAATTGTTGGAATGTTGGCTGATTATTAACTCAAGCATGAAACTAACAATAATGTACCTCTAATGCACTTTCCAAAGAACTTTCACAACTCTCTATCACATGTTCAGTGGTCCAATAGCCTAGTCTCAATTTAGCATGTACAGTTAACACATTAATTGCAGCAAATACATAAAATAGATCCTCAATGTTTTTAGCAAAGGTAAATATATGGAAATACATTTACCAGAATATATTTTTCTAAAACATATTTTCTCCTGTTTAGAAAAAAATTAAATAGCAAGTACCTGTATAACAAATACATGACCAAAAAAAACAAGTACTCACCCGCATTGACTATAGCATCTACTTCTAGAAGTGTGATGTCACCTCTATAGAGAGAAACTTTTTCACTCAAGCTTTTCTTCACCTGTGATGTTTCCTGAGAATTTTCTTCTGTAATAAAAAAGAATATATTTTAATTATAATATTCTTAATGGATTTAAAATGGGTCACACTCTGATACACTAGGCAACTAGAACTAAAGTGTGTACCGGAATATAGCTTAGTTCACTGCAAATTCCTCAATACAAATGCAGCATCACATATATAATGACATTCAGTAAGTTTCAGCATTATTGAGCAATGAAAAATTCAATATATAGTATTAGTATTATTATGAAAATATTAACTTTAAGATAAAATTCTGCATCATTAGTTCCTCAAAGACATAATAAAAAGATATGCAACTGCTAAGGTAAAATAAATTTTCACAGTGAATATATTCATTTCACTTTGTTCCAAGTATATAAAAGGCATCCTTGAAAATAATATTTACTCAAGCAAAAACACTTCGGTACACTTCTAAGTAACAAAATGTCAGACTAGAACAGATCAAAAATATTTGAGTGTGGGAAATGCTCCTTTCTTATCAAATTGTATAAGTCTTTCACTCTAGAGGGCGCTGGTAGACTTAAAGAGAAATAGCTCTAACCTGCAAAAAACAAAGCTGTAAACTAGAATATTTTTAAAAAATCAAAAACATTATGTTCTAAAGCCTAAAATATGTTAATTATATATGTGCATATATATGTGTGTGTTGTATTAATATATATAACCTGATCTACACATTTAGAACAATACTATAAATTTTCAATTATTTTTAACAAACAGCAATGTTGACATATTTTAAAACATTATATATCAAAATTTTAAAATATATTGTTTTTATGCAAATAGGATTTTCAATATATATACAAATAGCTGACATATAGATTTTTTTAAGCCTAAATTATGATCGATGTGAACTTTTGAGGGGGGATAATGCCACTTATTCACTAAGACATTCTCAAATGAGTTTCCACTTTTGGTATTTCTGGGCTATCAGAAGCTACAGGTTATATATCACTTAAATTGTCTTTGGACCCCAATAGTCCAAGAACAAATTAGCCAAGACTAAGGAAATGATCTTTGGCTGAGAAAGCAATCTTTCTTCTTTCTGCCTCAAAAGCATCCTCTCTTTGCAAGGACTTCTGTACCTAAGGATTCTAATAAATATATTCATTGGTGGTAGTGTGGTGGTGCCACTGCCAGTAATGATGAAGCTGGCAGGGATGGGGTATGGGTAATAGTAATAGAAGTAGAGCAGCAGAAAGAGGTAAAGAAGGAATAATGTGGCAAATCATATGTTAGAATAAAGACTTTTAAAGACCTCAAAATTTAAATGTTTATGATAGAGTTTATCATCTTAAGGACTTTTACAGTAGTGTTTTCCCCCATCAGATTTCACTAGTACATCAATACTGCTCAAATCCTATCTCTGACAATTAACAAATGGATAACCTTGAATGAATTATTTATTCTTTTCATGCCTGTCTGTAAATTCCTGATTCCTTCATCCTTCACAGTTAACATAAGTTATGACACTTAGAATAATGTTTGCCACAAAGTAAACTCTCAATAAAGACCACCTTTTTTTAAAAGGTGACAAATGTTAAATCATAATGCACATTTGGAATACATGGACCATAATACTTGGAATTATTTTCAAAATATTCAATTATTTCAAATAATATATCAATATATTTAATGTGGTTATTAATCCTTATCCCGTAAAGACATCAAATTCTGTTTGTGTTTCACTAAACTGTCAATGCCTAGCCCAATAAAAAAGACCTCCAGTCAGAAAACTTTGCATTCCACACCCACATCAGTTTCTATTCTTACTGCTTTTACCAAATTAGAATATCATGACTCCCAAATAAAGATTACTGGATGACAACATACATTTGGTGGCTTTGTTTCACAAATCCATCAGGCATTAAATTGATAAACATACCCCCAAATTAAAGAAGAATGGTTGATAATTTCAAGTCAGAAGACTAGGTATTAAATAGATAACTAAACCTTCCTCTAGTTTCAATGAACTCTAAGAAGTATTTCTTCATTTTAGCATGAAGTATTATGTATGTGATACTGCATATGCATGTAACTATGCTCAAAAGATACTGATTTGTAAACATATGTAGCCATAGGTCATATTTCTTCCTCTAAAAATGAAGAAATGTTTAAATAGTGTTAGAAAGCATAAAAGTTTAAACCACTTATACCACAGTTGAAACTTCTTAATGTAGTGTGCAGTTCTTTAAAAAAGAAATTATTGAGTCTAAAGTAAAGGTTCAAGCAATTCAACATACTGAATAAGTATTTTAGATATCATAAAAGCTACTCAAAATTGTATTTTTTAGAATTAACAGTATAAAGACAACATTTTTATCTTTCTCATTTTAAAAATTCATAGTATCATCTATTTTCCTTAATAGCCAGGCTTACATTTACTACCAATTTCTCATTCAAAAGCTACACTTTGATTGTATCAATAATTATTATTTCCTTCAACAATAAACTATGACCAAATCACATATTTTCCATATGGAAAGCAGATTGTATCTGCCATATAGTCCAGCAATTCTATTCCTCGGTAATCTACTCAAAGAACACAAAAACACTAATTTGAAAGAAAATCTGCATCCCTATGTTTGTTTCCTTGCTTTTTATTTTTTTATTTATTATTGCACTCCTGTGCTTATTGTATCTCTATTTACAATAGCCAAGAAAACAACCTAGATACCAAAATTAGATGAGTAGATCAAGATGTGGTATATATACACAATGGAATATCAGTCCTGGAATAAAAATTATAAACTCACACCACTTGTGGCAATATGGTTGGAATTACAAGGGACTATGCTAAATAAGATAATCCAGAAGGACAGAGATAAATACTAGATGGTTTCACTTATATGTGGAATACAGAAAAACCAAGCAAAGGACTACATAAGGACAAACTTTAAACCAACCTTTGAGCTGATAATAAATCCAGGAAAGGGGAGGAAAGAGGGAGATGGGTGAGAACAAGGTGTGATGTGAAGGGAACATAATGGACTATGGTACAGGACTATGGATGCTTTGTTGGAGGGAGAGCTACAGTGACCACACCTGAGGGGAGAAAACCTATATTGTCAAGAAAATTAACAAGGATATGAAACAATGGTACGCTTAATTTTCAAAAAAAATTAAAAATAAAAACTCTCAGCTGCTCTACATCTTGAAAAGGTGATTGTAAAATTCCACACAAATACTGAAGCACACACAAAAAAATGGCATATTTTTTAACAACCAACTGTAAACATAACAATGAAAGCTACTGTTTGAGGTCACTTCTTTGGTATGAATAACAATATACTTCCTTTCTTTTCACACAACTGTGTTCTATCAGTCCTGATCTAAGTATGTTTTCCCAAATTCTGAGTTTTCAGTAATAACTACGACAGAAAGTTGACACTGATCCCTCATGGACACTCTACCTATGTACACAGCACTGGTTTATATTTTATGCTTAACTGACTTTATCCAACTTCAAGGGGAAATACCTGCCAATGTGCACATACTATATAATTTTTCAAGATTACCTAATACTAATATTGTCAAGAAAAAAAAAAGAGTTAGACAGGAATTAAGCTAGTAAAATAGCTTTTATGCAAGAACTACGGAATAAGGGACAAGAAACCTCAGTATGAAACTGGGGTCAATTTCCAATACAATAAAGACAGTGGGGATTTATTTTTTTTAAAGATTTATTTATTTATGCGTACAAGCACTGGGGTACAGGCCAGAGGTGTGGGGGTGGTGAGAGAATCCACCAGACAGAGCAGGATGCAGAACAGGCAGATTGACAGAAACACACTGCTGAGGGGAGCAGCAGGCACAGCAGGAGAGGTCTGCCGCGCCATGTGGGTCCCCTCCCTGGCCGGCAGCAGGGATCGAACTCATGTTGCAGTGACTGCGGTTTGCTTCATAGTGTGTTGCTTAACCTGCTGCGCCACCAGGGAGGCCCGACAGTGGGGATTTATAATCAAGGAGCAGAGTGGCATCGGTGGATATAAAATTACTACGGAAACATTGTGGATGAGGGAAAACTGGTTAAATATAGTATTCTTGCTTAAGACAGGTCAGAGTGATCAGAATGTACCTGGTCTGCAGAATTTGATCAGATATCAAGAATAGGGAAATCTCTTTAAAACTGACTTAACAGAATTCTAATTATAACTTCACTATTCAGGTATAGAAAGCACAGAGCTTAATTTAAAAAAAAAGAGGAACATGATTAAAATTTAGTTAAGTAGTCTTTGTTAGTTCCTTCTCTTATTCAAGGAAAGGAGAATCACTCTTATTTCCTTTGAACATGAGCACATTTCTCATTAGGTCATTTTGTTCATTAAAGGCCAGCTGAACCATCAATTGAGACTTGGAAATAGAGGATATTTGTTAAGTGGTTCAAGCAGTCTGGCATTTAATGAGGGAAACTTCTATGAAAAGAAAAAGAAAATAAGTTTAATGGTTAGAGCTCACTATAAACCCAGTTTCTGAGTCCAGCGGGAAGAGAGTTGAGAAGTTTTTTAGATACTGAGCTCAAAGCATCCTTATTAATTTGAATGCCCCTTGATGATGTCGTCAGGTGTTTCAGTGAACTTTCTAAATGGTCCACACAGTAATAGTCACAAAGGTTGCCCACACATGATCATTTGTGATGACTTATTTGAAGATGATATCAGGTAATCTAGTTTCAGTTTGCAGGGCTTCAGAAGAAGGGCTAGTTTTAGTTTTCAGAGATGTTGAATCAGAAGAAAGGAAGAATATTTGAAAAACATTACTTTGGAGAATTATAGCCATATATTGGAAGAAACTAGAAGAAATGACAAAATGTGCAAGACAGTGAACAGGACTAGAATTTAATAAGCCACAATAGTGCACTACATTTTTCCACTAAAACATAAAACTTCTCTCTACAGTCAACCCCCCCACTTTTATTTCTTGTTTACAAAATAATGTGTCATTAGATCTGTCATGATTACTCCTAAGTGTAAAAAGAGTAGTAATCAACCTCAGTAGTAGGCTTTTTGAGGTTGATTTGCTGGAATTTTTTCTCAAAGAACCTGAACATTTTGAAAACCTCTTAAGGCTAAGAAGCGCTACCAAGAACTCACCATCCAATATGATCTGTTATACCTAGCGATTAAGGTGAGTTGCAATTCTCTAGATTTCCAAAATACTAATTCCATAAGATTCATGGGCTTACTTGTAAGTAACTTTTCTTATTTATCTGTAAGCTTTGAACCCTATAAAAATTATCAGACTAGTTTTGCCAATGGTTTTCTAACGATGGGCCTTATAAAATCATCCCTAATTCCTTAAAACTGTCTGATTTTATGTGATACTATGTATAATTCCCAAATATGACATTCCACTCAAAATCCTAGATATAAAACCAATTTTTCCAACTATGTTCTGTTACAAGGAATATAGATTCTTAATGAACAGATGTAAATAATTATATTGCTTAAAAGTAAGTACACCCACAAAGCCAAAATTACATGAATACCAAAACCAAACAAAGACAACACAAAAAAAGAAAACTACAGGCCAATCTCCCTAATGAACACTAATGCAAAAATCCTCAATAAAATCCTCACCAACAGAATCCAACAATGCATCAAAAGGACAGTACACCATGAAACAAGTGGGATCTATTCCAGGGGCACAACAATGGTTCAATAATTTATTCAAAAATAAATTAATGTAATCCAACACATGAACAAAAATAAAAATAAAAACCATATAATCATATCAATAGATGCTGAGAAAGCATTCAACGAAGTTAAACATCATTTATGATGAAAGCCCTTGAAATTCTCAGGATAGAAGGAATGTACCTTAACATGATAAAAGCCATGTATGACAACCCACAGCCAATATTCTTTTTTTTTTTTTTTGCCAATATTATTTTCAATGGTGAAAAGTTAAAAGCCTTTCCCTTAAGATCAGGAACAAGACATGGATGTCTACTCTCACTGCTTTTCAATATAATACTGGAAGTCCTAGCCAGAGCAATAAGATAAGAAAAAGACATACAAGAAGTCTAAATAGGGAAAGAAGAAATAAAACTATCACTATGTGGAGGTGGTATGATAATATACATAGAGAACCCTAAAAACTCCATCGAAAAACTAATCACAGGAATCACAGGAATCAACCAGTTTTATAAAGCAGCAGGATACAAAATCAACACTCAAACAACAAATCTGAAGAAGAAAACATCCCTTTTATAATTGAAAGAATAAAAGAAATCAAATACTTGGGAATGAACCTAATGAAAAAGGTGAAGGACCTATATAAAGAAAATAATAAAACACTGCTAAAAGAAATAGAACACAAAGAAATGAAAAGACATCCCCTATTCATGGATTGGAATAATTAACATTATCAAAATGGCCATCCTACCAAAAGTGATTTACAGATTCAACACTATTCCAATAAAAATTTCAGTGACATTTTTCAAAGAAATAGAATAAATATTGATGAAATTCATATGAAGCCACAAAAAAACTCGAATAGCCAAAGCTCTCCTGTCTAAACAAAGGAGAATGGAGGTGTCACATTCCAAGACTTTATACTACAAAACCATAATTAAAATAGTGTGGTACTGGAACAAAAATGGACACACAGAATAATGGAACTGAATAGAAAGCCCCAAAACAAAGCTACACATATATAGAAATAACTAATCTTTGACAAAGGAGCAAGGAATATGCAATGGAACAAGGAGAGTTTGTTCAATAAATGGTGCTGGGAAAACTGGCCCACCACATGCAAAAGAAAGAAACTAGACTACTACCTCATACCATACACAAAATCAAATCAAAACAGATAGAGGAACTGAACACAAGACTTGAAACCATAAAATATATAGAAGAAAACATATGTACAAATTACAAGACATCTCAGTAACATCTTTAAAGTCTCATCCCACAAAGCAAAGAAAGAGAAGGAAAGATAAAAAGCTGTGAGTATATAAAACTTAAAAAGCTCTGTGCAGCAAAAGACACATCAACCAAAACAAAGAAATACCCTACTGTTTGGAAGAATATTTTTGCACTCCATACAACTGATAAAGGATCGATCACAAAGATATACAAAGAACTCACATGTTTCAACAAAGTAAAGAATCAAGTCAAAAAATGGACAGAGGAAATTGAAAGACACTTCTCCAAAGAGGAGATGCAAGTGGTCAACAGGGATATGAAAAATGTTCACCATCCCTCATAATCAGGGTAATGCAAATCTAAACCACAATGAGATACAACCTTACACCAGGAAGAATGGCACATATTTTAAAAACTAGCAACAACAAATGTTGGCAAGGATATAGTGAAAAAGGAACTCTCCTACACTGCTGATGGAAATGCAAACTGGTCCAACCACTATGGAAAGTTGTATGGAGGTTCCTCAGTCTACTAAAAATGGAACTCCATATGACCCAGCAATTCCACTCCTCCAGAGATACCCAAAGGACACAAAAAGTTAATTCAGAAGAATACCTACACCTCTGTATTTAGTGAAGCACTATTTATAATAGGTAAGACATGGAAACAGTCCAAATGCCAAAAAATAGATGACTGGATTAATAAGATGTGGTATATATACACAATGGAATACTATTCAGCAATCAAAAAAGATAAACGAATGCCATTCAAACAACATGGATGGAGCTAGAAGGGATTATGCTCAGTGAAATAAACTCTTTGAAATAAGTGAAGGAAAAAAGAAAAATATTGGACGGTTTCACTTACAGGAGGAATATAGGGGAATCAAATAAGGGATCTGGGAAAAAATTAAAATAAAAACACAAGAAAACAAAAATAACAGACAACTATAAATCAAAGATATTCTGCAGGGGAGGAGAAAGAGGGATCAAAACGAGGGTGGGAATAACACAAGGTACTGTGGTGATGGTGCCCAGATGAACTGGTGGTTGAAATTCTGTGGGGCCTACAACTTAGAAAATAAAGCAAACATTGAAAAATAAAATGAACAATGTTGTAAAATATATAAATTATTTTTTAAAAAATAAGTATGCTCAATACAGTTTCTGTATTCCAGAAAGATCATGCAGGGAGGGAAGAAAAAATGTTTAATTTCTTCTTACAAAAGTATAACCTGCTAAACTGTCACAAGTCATAGAGGGAAGTTATAAAGGAAAATACAGGTCAAAATCACACTGACATATCACCTCACACAATTAAGAAAAAATGTAAGCTGTTGCAACCATTTTAGAAAGCAAACTGAACTTACTTAAAATGAAGAATAAAGTATGATCCAGCAATTCTAATTTAGGGAATCTATCTAAAGAAAATGAACTATCAACTCAAGAAATTATATGATCTACTATCTTTATATATCACTATCGAGACAATAGCTCTGACATGGAGACAGTTCAAGTGTCCACCGATACAGGACTGAATCAAGATGCAGTGTATCCACATAATGGAATACTGTTCAGCCATAAAAAAAGATGAAATAGTGCCATTCAGAGCAAAATACTGAATGAGATCAAGGGAATTACATATAGTAAAGTAAGTCAGAATAAAAAATACCAATATTAGATGTTTATATAGAGGACAATATAATAAACTAAAATACTGAATAAAAACTACAAGCACTAATAAATGAATTGAGGTTTCTGAGTAAGAGGAAAGGGAAAGGAGGCAGACAGGGTTAAGGGAAATTAGGGATAGTGGTGAAGAAGGAAGAAAGGAGAGAGGAAGAATTGACAGGAAATGTTAAAAATTATCTTTACCAGATACCTCATGATTTTTATGTGCTATATTTTAAAGAAAAGAGGTTCTTTAAATAAAACATTGAAAAATCAGAATGTTCCAAAACAATAACCACAAACATCCTAATTATTCTACATTAGGTCATTCAGTTCCATATAACAGATTTTTTTTTTTTTACTCAACATCATATATTAAAACAACAAGGAGCCAAAACCCCACATTTCTTACTTCATCTAACCAACAACTATATTAAGTAAACTTATATGTTGAAATCTGGCAATGGATTCTATATGCTGTTCTACTAAATACTTTTTATGACTTTTTTTTTCCAATGTAATTGATTCTTGTTCTACTGGAACTTTGGCTTAACAGTTTCATGAATCCATTTGTTATCTATTAGTTCTGGGTATCTGTACTTGTCCAAGAGGTGTGGTCTCAAAGTTATTTGAGCAATAATGCCAGATAAGCCTGTACCTGTTATACTCCTTTCCATAGGTCTTTAAGATAATCATATTAAAAATGAAGCAATCTTGCCTTTAACTGATGGCAGGAGCTTTCAGAAGAGAATTAGCATAAAACAACAACTATCTATGGATAAAAAAACATATTGGTCTTGGATAATGATCTGAAGAGAGTCCATTATAAAAATGATACTATGGGTGAAGGAATTTGATTATTCCCATGACACACAATGTTTAAGGAACTAGAATTAAGACATATCATACCTGGGAATATCATGAACAAAAAGAGTACTTGCAAACTTCTATGAATATAATTTCTAAAATAGCTATACTAATAAAATTAATCACACAAATGTAAACTCGGGAAGGTTAAGCATACTTACTCTTTGACAATATTTCCTGACAATTTAGTATATCAAATAAACCAAGTTATTTTTAACATTTCTTTTTTATAAGGTGAAAGAACAAATCTTTTGTGATTACCCCATGGGCCTTTTGGGAAATATCAATCTCAGTGAGATCAAGATTTCTTTTAGGAAATTTAGTCTTACTGGCTCTTTCCCATATATGCAGGAGATAAACACATTATTATTAATTACTCTATTACTTTTTTCTCTGCTCAGTCTCACTGATAAGTGTTTGATTATTTGCCAGCCTAGAAGAACCCAGAGGGTACTGGATGATTTCCTTTGTGTACCCACCATTTAGCAAGACAGCAAGGAGATCTAATAGATTATTGGAGTTACTTGTTTCCCCAGAATGGCTACAAGAGAAGGAGAACTGGAACTTCTGACTATGGCAGCAAGCAAAGATTTTACCACTTCAGACTCCTGATCTTTCCCCCTGCATAAATGTAAAGGAAACCTAGTAGTGGAAAATCTTTTTATTTCTCTAAACTTAAGATGAATAAAAAAATCATTTTTGGCAAAACGGTTAATTGGTATTGTAATTTTGGCTTTACAGGATTTTATAATTTAATATTGGCTTCTCACCCAATAAAGTATTTTTTTTCTTTCCCTATTTGTCTCTTAAGTCTTTCTTTTTAAACTTCATTTCTTGATCTCAATTGGGTAATGCAGAATTTTTCTGTCCCAAACCTTCATGAAAAGAGATTGATTATTGGTAAAGATAGCTTTGGGGATGACCTTTTTGGCTTCAAGAATTTTGTCATTAATGTTAGCTAATCTACTGATATTCCTTACTGGAACTTGCTTTCTGGAGAAGTGATATTTGGCTGTGTTGTGTTCATATTATATGTTTTATGCTGTTTTGTGACATGTTTCCAACTCAAGGTGTGAAAAATATCTCATCTGCCTTGATATGCTGCTCTGAGCTAATTAATGGGTAGGAATTTGGGGTTCTAGGTCATACTGTTTTCCCCATGCATTTTTTTCAATCATGACTTTTGAGTAAAAGGAAATACCCCCTTCATATTACATCTTCTTGTTCAACTATGAACTGACTTCTGAACTTTTCTAATAACTGCCTATGCCTTTCTAAACTAATATTTCCAGCTTTTCAATGTCCATTTGCCCTCACCCCATCTGAGATCATTTAACCCCCGATATCTAGATATCTTCTCACCTGGCTTCCCTCAGTAGTCTTGACTGGACTTGTGGTTTGCTTCAATTTTTGCACTATTTTTCTTGTTTCCATAAAAATTGCTTACACAATATAAGGTTACCTTTGGATCTACCTACAAGATGACCTCCAGAAATTAGACACAACTATTTAATTGGAATAACCTATACTCAGTACTGAGAGACTGGTTCTATGAAATAATTGAAGAACTCATCTTGTGAATTTTAAGATTTCTTCAGAAGTTCTAAAGGGAGGACTGTAAAAGGAGCACAAAAATCTGCCACCCCAAGACATGTCTTTAACAAGAGTTTAAGGAAAGAGCTATGAAGGCTTAATAGAAGCTGATTTTGATGTCTATCTGAACTTGGCTCTAAAAGGGTCTTTTCCCCCTTATTTCATAAGTTCCCCCAGTAAATACCCTAACTGACTTATCCTTTATCCCCCAACCTCCCTTGTCTTCACAAGCTATTTAAGATGATGTCTAAAGCCACATGAATGATTTATTCAGTTTCTCCCAAAGCCATATGAATGATTTATTCAGTCTCTCCCATGTATACAGGAGCTAGCAAACAGGCATAGTAAAGCACATGAAACAGTACTTACACATATAAATGTTAGCTGGCAGGAGGAAGAAAATCACCACTAACTTGAAAGTTTGGGCTTCTAGAATTACTTATGCTTTATTTTCAAAAATATTGATTATGCTAAAATACCCTTCTCCAGGCAGAAAAACCAGAGCTGACTCACACAATGAGCTAAGAATAACGATTAAAAAAAAGTTGAAAAAGATAAAAAAAATAAGTTGAAATAAGTTCAGAAGACACAAGAATTTGGTGAGTATATATTGAAAAAACCCAGAGTTATGTAAGAGTCAAGGAAATGATGAGAGAGAATATGAAGGACCACCAGACAGTATAAGCCAGCACTCTCAGTGCCAATTTAAGGAGAACAAAACAGTCAGGCAGCAGGTCCAGGAGTTTAATCCCATTTAACTGACTAATACTGCCATAGTTGATAGTCTATAGCCTTCTATCATGTTCAACATTGGCAGAATCCAAGAGGGGCTAAATTTAAATTACCAAAGGTTAAACTAACATACATTGGAAAACTATCTGTTCTTGTTTTCCCTGCATAGTACTATCATGTGCAACAAATTTCATGCTTTCTCTGACAGTCTGTATTAAGATAAAGATGAAAATAAAAATGCCAAAATCATTTTCTTTAGTCTAGCACTTTTTTCTTACCCGTGTCAAATATTTCTTACCTGTGTTAATTTTCTTCCAGAATTCTTTGGATATTATGGTAATAATCACTTTATACAATTATTAATCTTGAATTGTCTTTATTCACAAATGCTCTTCATTTATTATCATTAGTATAATTCAGTTATTAGCAACTGAATTGCATTAGGCTCTGTGCCAGATGCTATGCAATGGAAATCAAACATACAGTTGCTCCCCAACAAATACCAGTAGACCTATATATAGTAATATATATAGTAAATAAATAGTATAGTATATAGTAAATTAATATATAGTAAATAAATATATATAGTAAATATATATAGTAAATAAATAGGATTAGAAGGGTGCCTATATATAGTAAATAAATAGGATATATATATCCTATTTATAGTAAATAAATATATATAGTAAATATGACCTATATATAGTAAATAAATAGGATTAGAAGGGTGCCTGAATAGTAACATAGACCCCAGAGACACTCATAACATCATCTTGACCAAACTAAGACTGTCCAAATATGAAAGTGCAAATGACATTCATATTAAATAAAATTTCAGGACATCAGTGGAGGAGGAAGAATGGGTAATTGCTGAAGTTGACTTTCTGGTTCCTGATATAGATACAGGAGGCAGTGCAGTAGGAGAGTGAATCTAAGAAGGAATAAAATTAAGTCACTCTGGAATATCTTAAATTTGAATTTCCTGCAAAAAAAAAATAAGTTGAAATTTTTTTGTATACACAGTTCTTAGTGCTCAAAGGTTTTCAGGCTAGAAATGCAGACTTAGGAGACATTACATAGTAGAGGCTCTCAGTCAAATCACCGCAAGTACACACATAAAGGAAAATGGGTCAAAGGCAAACAACTGGAGGACACCAACCTTTATAGACAGCAAAAGAAACAAATATGAAACAGATAGAAAGAGCAACAACTTAGAGAGACAAGACAGAAATGGGAAGAAACCTGTGAAGGAGAAAGGATAACAAACAAGTGATCAGCACTTCAAATGTCAAAGCGAAGTAATTGAAGGGCTGAAAATAATATATTTTCTGTTTTTGGATATAACAATTATATCACTAGTGAGCTTAGAAAGAACAGTTTCAATAAAGCAAGCATTTGGATGTGCCTACAACTAAGCTTGGACCATTAATGCTCAGGAGATGACAGAGTAATAAGGTGGAATGAATCTATGTCCCTGAATGAGCACCTGATATTGAACTTCAGATGACTGAAATATCCCTATGTACAGTAAGAAATAAAGCTCAGTCTTTTAGCCATGGAGTCACTGACAAGTGTCTTCATTACAAAAACCCAACTTCTTCCTTACTTGTCCATCCAGTAAATAAACCTATTATCCAATCAAGTGCTTTTTTTAGAGCACTTAAGTCATTCCCCATTTTTTATTGTTAAAGATGTCTACAGTATTTTTATACATAAATATTTGAATATATCTCTGATTATTTTTTCTGATTTCAACCCCTAAAATAGAACTACTAAACTATAGAAAGGTTTTTGATGAAGACTGGCAGATCACAATGCTTTAATTACACAGAGGTAAGAAGAAAATATCCCTATCAGAGAAAAGAGATGCTGAGATGACTTTTAAAAAAATAATGCTTTGGGGAGGAAT
Organism: Galemys pyrenaicus; assembly: GCA_019455555.1. Lineage (NCBI taxonomy): Eukaryota > Metazoa > Chordata > Mammalia > Eulipotyphla > Talpidae > Galemys > Galemys pyrenaicus. Next base: position 740,234 of record JAGFMF010011589.1, on the reverse strand, counting down.
CCTCTACAATATATATCAAATAATCACAATGTGCTCGTTAGACAACTTTTATGTTGTCAGTTATCTCTCAATAAAAATGCATGAAAAAAAAAATGTTTAAGGCCTGAAGTCATTGGTTTAGAAGTTCTTTATCCAAACATAGTTGAGAATCACAGAAGTCAGATTTCATTACATTACAATCTTCATTAACTCTTTCAACAAGTCATTCTTACATTCTTAAGTGCAATTAAAACTTTCTTAACTCATATACAACTAGTTTGTAAATCCTTCCAATTTTACTCTTAAAATATCACAAGTTCATTTTATCATCTTGACACTCACTGAAGCTGCCCTGGTATATTAAAACATTAAAATAAATTAAATCAATAGATAAACATCCCTGGAACTAATCTACGTGTCAACATAACATTCCACAACTCACCCATCAACCTGTTATCTTATCAAAACAGTCTCTTTAAGAGAAGCAGGTGCCAAGAGCCTTTTCAAAGAGATTCTTGATGAGAACTTCCCAAACATGAAAAAAGAAATGAAAATAGACATACAAGAAGCTAGAAGAACGCCAAATTACCACAATGA
>JAGFMF010011589.1:706471-735904 GCA_019455555.1 Galemys pyrenaicus | reverse complement strand
GACTGAGGTGATGGTGCACTGGTGAGATGGTGATGGGGAATACATGGGGATTACAATTAATGGCAAGTATATGTAACTTTTAAAATATTTTAATAAAAATAAATAAATAAAACTGACATTCTAAAAAAAAAAAAAAACAAAACAGTCTCTTTAATACATTCTGTGTCTTTGCAAATATTGTTCTAACAAAAATGCATTCTCTTTCATGCCTCTGACAAACCGGTACTCATCTCCTAAGAGGCAGCACAAATTTCAGATGTTTTTTGAATTTTTCATCACTATCCCAAATGACTTTGCCATTCAAAACATAAAATAATTATTACTTACTTTATAAGTGAATCTCAGTCTCTGAAATGAGAATCTCAAGGCTAGATTCATATCATTTGGATATTTGAGTCTTTTCAGATTCCTAGCGCAATGACTGACACAATGTAGATACTCGAATAATTATTAAGGGAGGAAAGAAAGGAAGACTGGATGAGCATGGCAAAAATGAATGGAATAAAACAATTAACTATTACCAAGCATACTTCAAAATCAAGCTAATCACTTAACATTTTAGTGGGCAACAACAAAAAGGTTTATGTCAAACTAATGCAAGTTTCTGTGCAGAAATAGTAATGACTTGTACTCATTTAAATTTCCTGCTGCACAAGTCACTAACTCCAAAGTTTCTAATTTTAACACCTTTCCTTTAAGGTAGTATAACCAAGTATGTTTCATAGAATACAGCAAATTCTCTAGGTATAAGGCTGAAGATGTTTTTATTTTAACAAGCTTTGAGGAGATTTTTAAGCTCATTAAAGCTAAGGGCCATAGCTCTGAATTATTACATACATATAATCAGTGACATAATTTTCAAAATAATATTGGAGCCTAACAAACTTTTCAAACTATGCACACCATTCAGAAAAGGTAAGTTATTAATTTACTAACCTAACATGTTTCTAAGCTTTTCTGTTGTCAAAAAAATGAAAGGATATTTAACTCCTAGTTAGTCATAAGATGCTGATAATGCTAAATTCCACAGCAACTATATATGTGATCATTAATTTTGAAATCATAAATCTGTAGAATCTAAGGAAGATTATGAAGTCTGCAATTCTAGAATTCTTAAGGGAAAAAAAATATCCTGAAACACTCTCAAACTTATACTTTAATGGTTTTACATGATTAAGATTATATTTTCAGTCTTCCAAAGATTAAAGCTTTCAAAGTTAATGATTTGTGAAGCAGGAAATTAAAATAGGCACATGCCATTATCATTTCTGCAGAAAAACTTACATTATTTTACATAAGCTTTTTTGTTATTCTTCACTAAAATATTTTAAATTATTAGCTTGAAATTGAAAATAATCCTTTGTAATAGTTAATTTTAGTTCATCCTTTCCTGTCAGTCTTCCTTTCCTTTACTGATATGTAAAGTCACTAAGATTTGCAAATCACCAAACTACCAGAAGTGGCAGTTGTGAAGGAACAACATAATAAAATTCATTTTAAATTTTTCTTAGGTTATCTTGACAAAATGTACTACATATTATTCTTAAATATTTTCACATATATAAGTGCAATTAAAAAAAAACACTAAAAACTGCCTCGACTTAAACAATTAATAAGAGATGGAAAGAATTTTTTAGCAGCAGATTTAACATCCAACTTCTTGCAACAGAATCTTCTAAAAGATACAATCAGTTGTGTTCCTACATGTAAAAATATCACCAAGTATTTTTTTAAAAACAAACAAAAAAAATCTTTACAATGTGAGAATGAATCACACACCTATAATGTGCACACATACATAAATGATGAGCTGAAAGAAGTGATGCGATAGCTTCAAAGTAATTGATGCATATGAAATATACAATGTCCCTTTTATTTAGTCATATTGTATTCATTCATATAAACTGCCAACTGATAATATTTTCATGACTATATAATTAACATGTCAAGGACCTAATTAGGAATGCAAATCTTAACTGCTGAAAAACTTGTCAACAAATTCAAACATCAGTAAAACAAATCTATTGAATTTTTAGGGACAAAGATATTTTTACCCATTGACTTCATTAACTGATCAAGATACACACACAAAGACCTAACAGGTAGACTGCCCCTATGTAAATCCAAAAACAGTTAGAAGGAAAGGAAAAATCAGTCTATATATAAGTCACAATAACCCAAGAGGAAGAACACTATGGTTAAGTGGACTGATAATGGGCACTAAAACTAAAGAAAAATACTTGGATTCCTCTTTTGAGAGCTCATGGATGATTTATCATACTCCTATTCTATCTCCCACCCACCCCCTAGCACCAAGGCAATCCTCAAACCAAGTTCTCAAATGTTCCCATTGTACATGCCTTACAGAACTTCTGCTCTAAGATCAGAAATCTCATCTATACCCTCATTAAAGTTGCTGAATGTTTCTTTGACTTTCTTGAGTTCACCATAATGTAGCAGTTCTCTAAATTTTCATTAATTGATTACATGTGAAGATTTTGATTTTTTCTTTTAGCTATAAACATGTTCCTCAAGGTTAAGAGGTAGGGTAGTGCTCCCCACTCCCACAACCAATCCACTTGTGTTCCTTCCTCCTACAAATCCCCCTAAGGACTAGTCTCTTCTCTACTTCATTGGAATCATCCCCTATCTTCCCAGTCACTGCAGACCTTCCACCTACCTCAAAGTCCTCTCCATCTACTCCTATCATTCTAGAAGCTTCAACATTCACTTGACTTTCTGGTTCTTTACCATCTTACCTACTCAATCTTCTCTTCTACTTCATCTCACATATCTATTCCCACTATATGTATCACTTCCAAAATCATAATCTCCAACATCTCAGCATCTGATGACTGTTTCCTAAATTTTTTCTCACTTAAGTTTATCAAGATCCTCATCATTTAATCTCACCCTTTATCTTTTGCATCACAGCAACACTGCTCAGAGGATTTCCCATGTTCACTTTTTCCACATCTTTAATTCATTCTCTTTTCCACTGTTGAGATTTTTAAAAAGAAAATTAAAGCATGAATACAAACTTTTTAAAGAAAGTCACTTTTGTAAATGAACAACTAAGTTCACCGCCCAGTTTAAGAATTGAAGCACCAACAACATATTTGAAGCTTTATATTGTCTTTCCCCTAAATTTGGTGTAGGTTATTTCTTTTGGAATTTTAACGATATTCATGTATCTATAAATAACACATGTAATTTTGGCTGTTTTTGAAACTTATGTAAGTGGAATTAAATAGTATATATTCTTATGTGCCCTGCTTGTTTCGAACAATATTGTATTTTTGGATTTCATTATATTGATGCATGTGGCTAGAGCCCACCAACTGTCGCTATGGAATAGTATTCTATTTTACATATGTGCAATAATTTATTTCAACTTCTTTGCTTGAGATAAACACAGCCTTGAGCATGTCTCCATGTAAACATATGCAAGATTATCATGATTAAATACACCTTGGAATAGAGGAATAGAGTCATGGAGTATTCATGAATTTAATGACAAATAGCTTTCATAAGAGATTTTATCAGTTTATGCTTTTTCTGAGTTATACTTCAACCTTCTACTATCTGGATTCTGACCCTATTAATCCACTGAAACGACTCTTGTCAAGCTCATTCTGTGACCTAGAGTACTGTGAAATCTCATGACCAAAACTTTTGATCCCATATCAAAATTTTAGAAGCATTCAACAAAAATAATAATCCCATGACTTATTGTTCTAGTTTTATTTCTATATCATTAACCACTTCTCAATCTCTTCTGCTGACTCTTGCTTCCAACTCTAAATGTTAAATTTCATTAAATCACAAGCCTGAATCTCTTTTCTCTATACATGTACTCACCAAGGGGGATTTCATCTAGTCACCTAATGTTCCTTGAGATTTAGTCTTCATCAGCAAATTGTTGTTTCCAAAATATATCCCAAATCCACCTACTCTCAATTTCCATTGCCTCCATCTAGCCTGCATCATCAGTGAGTGGAAAACCAGTCACAATTTTCATTTTAATCCCCCCAAAGATTATATTCTCATCAAAAAGATCAATAAAGATCAAAAAAGATCATAAAGCTGGACCTTTTTCTTTAATAAGTCAAACTTCACACCCCTATTTATAAATACTTCAATGGTAAAAAAAAGTATTTTAAAAAAATGATCACTGTCTCCCACTATCTATTGTCCACTTCTCTGTTCAGTGGTAGATCACACATATGCACAAGTTTTAACATGGTTCTTGGGAAACTACTTAGGGACCTTCCTTCCAAACTTCCCATGCTATTGAGTGGCCATGTGACTAAATTATGGCTAATAAAATATACACTTAAAAGAAATTGGTAATCTTTCATTCTCTTTTTCCAAAATTACAAACATGGACACATACCAGGTAAGGTGGTTTTGATAGTATAGAGTTAACTTATCAAATGATCAAAAACCAAAATAAACAAGGTCCTTAACAGTCTTATGGAAAAGATTTAACTATCAACTCTGGATTGAATTGTTACATGAGAGAGAAACTTCTATTCCAGGCTTATACTTAGGGGTCTTTTAGTTATAGCAATTGAATCTATGGTTTCTCACTGCACTAAATCTTTAGCACAGATGAAAGTTTACATGACTTGAGCCCAGATGTCTTTTCCCTCCAATTAACTTTGCTCCAACCCAACTAAAATCCTGTGTTAGGTCTATATTTCCCTAGTATTTTCATAAAGCTGGACCTTTCTATTATTGCTATTAACTCAAAACATCATCTCTCAGAACTTCCCCCATTTTTCATAAAGTGGTCTTCTCTCTTCACTCAGCACCTTTCTCATTTTATCTTATCCATGGCATTTAGGCATTTACAGTCTTCAAATATTTGTTGATCTTTTTTGTTCTAGGTAAAGTATAAATGCATGAGAACAGAAATGTCACTGAATACTGTATGTTAAATTCATAGTACAATGCCTAACAAAAGGTACAATAAGTAATGTAGAATAAAAGTGCTTCAAAAGATAAAGGTCTTTACTTCAGAGTACTGGCTACCCTTAGCATGGATTGTTCTTCAGCTAGCCCTATTTTCCTTTTATTCTTCAAGTTACATTTTAAATGTCACTGCTCTGACTAATTGAGCTTAATCCCAACTATTGCCCACCATTCTCTTTCACTTCACACTTCCTTCATACCACACTTCAAAATATAAAAATATCTACAAATACTAAAAATGTAACAAACTATATAAAAGCCTTCACTCCATATTTATTAACGCACTATTTACAATAGCCTTTGGAAAAAACCTAAGTGCCCCAAAAGAGATGAGTGACTCAGAAAGATGTGGGGTATATATACAAATTGAGTATTACTCAGTGAAATAAAAAATAAACTCATGCATGTCATTTGTGGCAACTTGGATAGAGTTGCAGGGGTTATGCTTAATGATGTCAGTCAGAATAAAGACAAATGTCAATGGTGTCACTTGTACGTAGAATACAGAGAAGCCAAAAAATCAGTAAAGTTTAAACAACCCTTGAAAGCCTAGCTAACTGATGAGCTCAGGTGCCCCATCTATCTTTCTCATTTATATTTTTATTTGCCTGGAACAGTGTCTGGTGTTTACTAGGTACTCAATAGGTTTTCGAGTAGAGTATTGTAAATGTGGTTATATGAAAAAGTGTCATTAACTTAAATAAAATGTAAAAAGTAATGTAAAAATGAGTATTAATCTGAATCTTAAACATCAAAAAAAGACAAGCATGAGAAGGATGGGGAAGTGAAACTGTTTCATCTTAAATTGAGGGAGTTAAAAAAGTAATTATATCGATATTAAAAATTAGGAAAATATTGTTTCAAATATTTGTAAAAATATTTTCAAATATAGATGAAAAATTAAGTTTAATCAACACACACAATACACAAAATAGTAACCTAAAGAGCAATAGTCTAAAAAATTAAAGCTAAAGTTTATGATTATGAACTAAAATGAATAAAAATTCCTTTTGCAAAACTCTAAAACTGGAAATGTGCAATAATTCTATATAGGAAAACTAATAAAAATTTTTTTCATGAAAATTTCCCCAAATAAAATGAAAATGTCAGAATAAATGAAAATAAAGTCAGAATTCAAGAAAAAAATGTATTGTTCTGTTTTTAATGTGCCCTGAACCTAGATCAGGATAGTGACAAGTTGGGATTAGATACAGGAAAGTGAGTAGCAGAGGATATTTCTTGAGATCCTTAATACGTGATAAAATTGTGACTAAGTTGTACTGAACTTCTATTATTATATTACCTTTACACTATTTTTTGTGTCCAGTAATTTGAACCTTTTGTTGAAGTATAACATACATGCAAAAAGTCTCATCAGTGTACTCAGCCATCACTCACAGCAACAGAGCATTACTAACACCTAAAGGTCCTAATATTACTTTCCAAACAGTATTCCTTTCACCAACACAAAAAAAGGATTGAGTTCAAATCTGTAGGTTAGTTTTGCCTTGCTTTTGAAAATGTATATACATGGAATTACATACAATATGCATTCCTTTATGCCGGGTTTCTTTCCAGAAACAGGAAATTACTTTTATAATTTATCTTTTGTTATTTCATGGACATATAACCTGTGCATTCTCACTGCTATACTCATGAATATACCACAATTTATCCATTTCACTGCTGATGAACTCTGTTTCCAGGTTTTAGCTAACACAAATAATGATGACTTGAACATGCCAGTACCTGTCTTTTGGTAGATATCTGCATGAATGACTATTGCAAATGCTGAGACACACAGAAAGAGCTTAAATATGTCCAGTCAAATTTTCAAAAGTGATTTTCCTAATTTACACTTCTAACAGCACATTCTGTTGATAACCCCTGTTGTCACTCTTACTTTAGTCATTCTGGTTACTGTTGTAATAGTATCTTATTGTGGTTTGAATTAGTGTTTCCCTAGTGAATATGTTAAGCCATCTTTCACACATTTATAAGCCACTTGAGATTCCCCTTTCATAAAGTGCTTGTTCGAGTATTATTTTCACGTTTCTATTAGATTGTCTCTTTTCCATATTTATTTATAATAGTTCTTTACATAATATGGAAGCAAATCTTATGTTAAGCATATGTACTACAAACTATCCATTCTCACTCTTTGCTTTTCTTTTTATCTCTATCGCTCTCTTTTGATGACAGAAGTTATAACTTGTCAATGGTCCAACTTATTGATCCTTTCACTTATATTAAGTTTTGTGTCTTTTTAAGTGATATTTTCCCACCTTAATAAAATGAAGATATTTTTATATGGTTCTCTAGAGCTTTCATTACTTTACTTTTCAAATCTGTATATTCAATCAAATATGTATGGTGGAAAGCAGAATCAAATTTCATTGTTTCCCATTTAAATAGACACAACCCACAACATTTATTGGAAGATTAATTATTTTTAATTGATGAAAAGGAAAATTGCCTTTTAAGAGATTTACAAAATTTTAAACATCAAAGAACAAAGCACTGAAACATAAGAGACAGTGAGAAAAATGACAAAGACACAACAGTAATGCAAAATTTTAATATATTTCTTATAAGTATATGACAGTTAAGAGTGAAAATATAAAAATCTGAACATATTTAATAAAGCCAGTAAGTATACAGAATTGTATACCCTACAGAGAATTCACCTTTTTCTCAGTGCCTAGAATATATTTAATATTGATTTTATCTGTATCACAAGAAAAAAATAACAAAAAATAGAAATTACATATACATTATCCTCTGACAAAATTATTAAAAAAGCAGAAATTAACAACTATATTTTAAACACACATTTCATAATTTAAAAAGTCTCCTAAAAAACTCTTAGGTCAAGGAGGAAATCACAGTCACATATACTGAACACTCAGAAAATAATAAAACTATGTAAGTCAAATCATATGAGATGTGTCAAAGCTGTAATTAGGAGCAAGTTTACAGCAATAAAAGCTTTCATAAAAAAGAAAGAAACTGAGAGTATTAAATCATTGGGAAGAAAAACTTAGATGAGGCACTACGGATAATTTTTTTTCAGTTAAAGTTAGCTAGAACTCAAAATAATCCTAGTGTTTTTTTAAAAACAATAAAATAACATACATCTTCAACCTAATTAAATATTGGGAAAGAAGTGAAAAAAAGAACATACAATCAGTAATCATGATAAAAAAACTTTAATCAGATATGGAAAAGAGTAAGAGGTTTGCTAATAATATTTAACTGGAAGAAACTGACAGTTCTAAAAGAAAACAAATCACAGTAACAAAACTTGAAAGGACCAATAACTATATAAGGAAATGAAAAATATTATCACATATCTCTCTGAAAGGTTATGGATAAAATCTAACCTAATCATGTATTAACCACTGGCAACGAACACAATACCAGAGAAATTTCTTTAACATCCTACTGGATTCTAAGTATGATGTGGTATCCACTTATTCAATCATTAATTCATTTAATCATTCAACGGTATTCAGTAAAAATCCTGTATGTAATGGACTCTGTTAAATGCTAGATACAAACATGCACAAATCAAACCTTAGGCTCTAGAAGTTACAGGGTTATTGACAATGGGCAATTATAATAGCTTAAAAAATTTTATAATAACAGAAAGACAAGGGGAGCTGGATGCCTAGTCAGTACAGGAAAGAGGGTGGAAAGACAGCGGGTGCATGTCAAATACCTATTCTTTACTCTGGTCTGCCATGTGCCACAATAAGATATTCTCACTTCACAGAACTCTTTCCCCAAGGAGAGGCTGATAAATGGAGATGTAAGAATCCACACACAAGTTTTTGGGATCCAAAGCTTATCTTTTCCTAATGCCACTAAAGGGAGTATATGAAATCTAACTGGACGGACAGACAGACAGACACACACACACACACGCACACACAATTCAAATGAGGAGCAATAAGATACCAAACACATTCTGAGGCAAAGAACCAGTGGAGTTACAAAGGAGATGGGACATTTCAGCTAATTAATGCATTTTTGGAAAGCTATCACAAGAGGGCAGCATTGCAAAAACTGAATAACGAATCAAGTTCAAAAAGGCATATAGAGAACATCACTGTTTAAGCCTATTTTTAAGACCAAAACAAAATGTTATCCTGTGGCTGAATAATTTTAATGTTGATAGCATGCTTAAGATAAAAAATAACCTAAAAAAATGTAGAAATTTTTCCTTGGAGTAGAAAATATTTCCTTGGAAGTTCACAAAATAAAGATTACTATAACATTAGTGAAGATAAGTCTTCTAATATAAACGATTTTTGAATTAGTTTTGGTTTAACAACTTTTTAGGGAACAAATAATCACATTTACCTTTGTATTCCTATAACTGGTCAGCATATCTATAATAAAATTAATCTATCACATATAGAACTATTCAGTTAGCTATTTAAGCTTTGAAAATGGGTCTAAAATAAATGTAGAAGCAGAGAAAGAATTCTTCTGCAAGAAAATAATTGCTGTGCTTCTTCATCCCCGTCTCGTCATACTGCAGTCTTTGTTTCTGGTCCCACTGATACTGCTCTGGACAAATCCTCTAGTGACTGGTCTGTGCCACTTCCCTGTGGCAACTCCCACAACTGAACATCTTTTAGAACTCCCTGGGGTTACAACCTCAACCACAACCTGTCACCATAACTTTTTTCTTTGATAATCTTCACTCTACAAAGTTTTTTTCAAAATTTCATTCTCCAGTCCTGTTCTCATAAGCCACATTAGCCATTTCTACTTGGATATTTTACAAGCATCTCAAACAGTATGTCGAAATCTAATTCCACTTTTCAACAAGTTTGATTCCTCCTATACCCCTGTTTTTCAAAGTGTACTACACTCATCAAATCTCTCAAGATAGAAATTCTACTTCACAAATACTTTGTCATCATTGCCCATTGATTTATCAGAAATTCCAAACAGCACATTGTCAATAAATGTTGAAATGAGCTGATATTAATAAGTTCTTAATTGTCTATATGTACTAGTTATTTGGGACTGTATAGCAAACATCTTTTTCTTACTGGCCTATAGACAGTAACCTGCTACTCCCCCCGCCCCAAATGAAAAAACATCACCCAACAATCAATTTCCAATCCCAGGAACATACCAAATTATTCCCCCTCAACAACTCCCTTCCATAGCCAATTAATTACCAAGAGTTTTTTATTCTATGATCTCTTACGACTATCTCCTCCTCCTCTCCAATATACATAATTCAGTTCTTTTTCCTTGCCAACCTGTCACCATCTCTTCTAGCCAACCCCTATATAGCAAAATTTTCTTAAAATGTAAGTCTGATCATATCACTACTTCATGCCCTACAAAACAAAGGCAAAACTTCTTACTGTTCAAAGTGCAATTAGGGCACATACAGCAACAGCATTATTGGGAGCATCATCACACTTAATGAATATAAGGTCAATCCCTGACTTAACTGAATCAAAATCTGTATTTTTAAAAGACAATTTATATGCATTAGTTTGCACAACGTGAAAAGGCATTGGCTTCTGAGAGCTTTCATTAGATGACACTTCCCTAAGCTAATACTGCCTCACCTGCTACTCTGAGCTTTTCACCTTTAGAAATGGCGAATAGAACTGTAGAATGCAGTAGGTCACATACTATTTTACTTCCATGTGTCCCTCCACCCACTACCAAATTGATTTTCCCTTGGTTCTTAGTTTTGTTATTTATGAATCCTTCTATAAAAGATTACATTTTGTTTTATGAAGAATTTTAGACATCAGAATTTTTATTTCATTCAATTTCATATTCTAAGTACCTCAAGCACAGACAGAAGAGCTTTGAAATGTTGGCTGAATTAAACTGTAAATGAGAGTAAGAAATCCAGATGAAGGGCCTCCCAGGTGGCGCAGTGGGTTAAGCAACGCACTATGAAGCAGACCACAACCACTGCAGCACGAGTTCGATCCCTGCTGCCGGCCAGGGCGGGGCCCACATGGTGCAGCAGACCTCTCCTGCTGTGCCCGCTGCTCCCCTCAGCAGTGTACTTGTGTCGATCTGCCTGTTCTGCAATCCGCTCTCTGTGGTGAATCCTCTCACCCCCCCACACCTCTGGCCTGTACCCCAGTGCTTGTATGCATAAATAAATAAAATCTTAAAAAAAAAAAAAGAAATCCAGATGGAGTAGGTTGGTGTTTTCTAATTCTAAGCAGATCTATTTCTGCACAGAGGCAATAAACACACTATTATTTATTAATAATAAAAATAAAGAGAAGCAAACAAATGAAAGCTAAACTTATATATCCTATTTTGAGAAACAATCTGGTGGGGAGTCTTAGCAATTTTATTTGAAGAAAAATTAGTAATTCAGTTAAAACACATTACCAAATGGAAGTCACCTTGAGCTATTTCTGGAGTAATGAAAATCCATCATACAAAGTTATTTGACAAGATAAGATTATTTGTACAAGTTTCAAAGTAGGAGGAAATTGCTGCCTTAGAGAATAATTTTGAATTCCTGATTATGTATGCGATTATGTGGGTAGGTGTGGGAGGTGGTGGTTAGCATATTTGACACTAACAGCAGTTAACTTTGACAAAGTAGGTTCTGTACAATGACCAATTAGTAATTTAGGAACCAAAGTTACCTCTATGGTTGAGAAAGTAGTAGGAGTACTACTGAAAGATTAATTCTTTCAGAGAAAAAGTCTACTTGCAAAATGATGAAAAGGGATAAAAACATTTAGGTGATTCATTGGCTGTTCTTGAAAAATGAATTTGTAGAATATATCATTTAACTGAATCCCTTAACCTGATTTCAAGATAAAATGTGCCTGAATGGATGAAAGAATTTACCTTATGGTTTATAAAATCATTACACTTACTTTTTAACCACTTCATTAAAGTATACATCACAAATTATTTATAACAGTAAAAAATCTACAACTAATGGCTAATAAATGGCTTTTTAAGCTTATCAATAATCAAACTTCAGACTTAAAGAAAATCTAAATGGTGTCTAATACTCAGCCTAGACATAAGACCAACAATTAAATGCAACATCTGACTATTTGGTAAATTGGTTAATTATAATTTTAATTGACTATTAAAGTATATGTCTTTTACATAAAAAGCAACTTATTTAAGAGATTCCCTTTTTTCCCCCATCTCCTCAGTTAATCAACGGCTCATAAAAATAAGTCATTATGTAGGTACTAAATACCCATACCTTTGTATTGGATATGGGAAGAAACCAAATAGAAGTTTATTGAGGAAAGAGACATAGAAAAGGGGGTGGGGGGGAATGGCTAAAAAAAAGATTGCCAGGTTTAGATGATAAGCAACGAAGAATGTACTTCTCAACTATAGTGGAAATAGAACATGAAAAATGAGGTGGCCACCAAAGAACTACATCTCATACCCATTGCTGTTATTCATATTTAGATTCCAATTTTAATTTCAATAGTGACCAATTTAACATTTACTGAGCCCTTACTAACTGACAAATATGCTAGGGCAAACAGAGAAAATCCCAATAAAAAGTAGCACTTTAAAATTTTCTTTAGGAAGCCAAAGTAGAGAGAATTTTTTTCAATATATATTGCATACTTTTTCAGTATGTTAGGACATACCAGGTTTAACACTTTCTAGCACAAGTTAATAAAGACACCCAAATTACCAGGTGTAATACAAAGCACAGCAAACATTATGAAAAACAAGGCAGCTCATCTACCCTAAACAAATTATTAGTAGTGAAGGAGAAATGTAAATATCCAACTACAAAAAGTACAAGCAGTGATTTATGTATTCCTACTATGTAGTGGAAAGCCCATAAGGCTGGAGAATTATAACAGCAATACCATATGCCAGACAATGCACAAAACTTTTTCACATGTAAAATTCTCACAATGACCCTACAAAGGAGGTGGTTATGATTTTCCTCTTTTACAAATTGTGGTATCTAAATTTAAACTTAGAAGTGTCCACATTGTGCTAAGGGTGGAGAAGTAGGTATCTGAACCAAGGTTGTGTGCTTCCAAAGATCCTGCAGAGCATAAAAGAGGTTTTTTGTATTTAGTTCTTTATCAAGCAAGAAAGTCTATAAGATAAGAAGGCTGAAACAGTGATTTGATTTGCCTTTTACAAGGATTACTTAAGAGTATGGTATGGATGGGATGCAATAAGGCTTTAATGTTAGGTCAATTATGAAGCTGCCATTACAAGCCAATTAAAAATGCTTAGAGAGTGATCTTAGGCAGCTGCAAGAATGAAATAAAAGTATAAAAAAAATTCAGAGAAGAAATTTTAGGGATTTAGGAACTATTTTAAATAGATGTTTCTGGAGTAGTAAATAAATAGGGACAACTGAATAGATTGAGGGATCATTCCCCAAAACAAGGGCAAAGAAAATAATCTAGTTTTGGCCAAATTGAGTTAGGGAAAATAGTTAACTAGGACAACCTAGCAGGTGTTACTGGAAAGTAGTAAACGATAACTTGAGAAAAAATGATTGAAGCAATAATTTCCAGAATAAGGATAAAGGATGAATAGGCTTAGCAAGAAAATAATGAGTTAAGTTAGAAACAAATTAAGTTAGAAACACAAAAATAATAAACCAATTCAAACTGTCAAACATACAAGTGTCAATCATGGGATAATGCTGAGTATTTTAAAGCCACTTTATAAAAAAGTTAACTATTCATGAAAAATCTGATTAAATTTAAAATGCCTTATCTTTCCCTAAACATTTATAAATCTTAAAGTGTTTCCACATGTCCTCATGTAATACTGGCAATGAGCTAATCATCTAGTAAAATCATTTCATTTTTCTCTCAGTAAAATGGAAATACTGCTACTCATAAAACTGTACCATTCTGATTTAATCTAGCATAGGTAAATGATTTACAAACTTTTTCAGTCCTTAAAAGCATTTTTTGTAAGGTCCTCTCATCTTTTTAAACAGTGAATAAAACCATATATTTGAGTAATTTTGATATTTTTAAAAATGTCTCTATCCATTGTCCTCTTCGAATTTTTATAATAATCCTGGGGGTTACTATAAAAGGCAAGTAACAAATAAGTATTTTAAAATATACAGATGGCAAATACAGAACCTCAACTCATAAATCAGCTCATGGTTCATGCTATACATAAATATACACTAATATTATAGTGTATACATATACATGTACTACCTATGAGACTGAAACTTAAAAGAGTTATACAATCCTTTATAAGCTGAAAGAACTAAAAGATGACAATACAGTCAATTTAAGTTTATAACCAAGTAATACAATAGCCTAAAGGATTTATAATTATTGAAACAGAGGGAAAGAATTTGTAGAGATTTTTTAAAAAATGAGAAGCAAATAGAGCTTCTGCCTGTGAAAACTGGGTTCAGTGATTTGACAATAGAAAATGTCATTCATCTCTATCCCACAAACAATACTTTTCCCCAAGTAAAGTGTGGTTAATTTTCAAAAAGCTTACCACACAATTCTATAGGCATAATACAAAAGAAGTTTTATATGTTTCTTCAGTTTATAGTAGCTGACTTTTTCCTAACACTTCCACATCTAATGTATTAAATTGTTATATTTTAAAATGTATACCCTATGAACTCATGATGTCAACTGAGCAAGTCTAAGAAAGGCACAGGTATTTGCTACTGAAATAAATTATCTTAGTAATCATGTCTTAAAGAACATATTTAAATATTCTGAACAAATGCCCAACTGAACATCTATATGTATCTCTGAATTAAACTCCACTCCCTCAAAAGTTATTCCCTTTTTTTGCTAGATGAAACAATACATCTTAAAATTAATTCTCTATTATGCAAGATTCTTCATTATGTAACCATATTTCCAGGAGAGCCTTTCTTATTGATGAGTTCAAACTTTTCATCTTACAGCTGACTATACAGAGGCCCAGAAAATATTTGATCAGAAAGAAGTTCACACAGCTAGTTAATGCCAAACACAGAATTAAGACCTAATTTTAGTCAGGGTGTTCTCCAGCACAGTATGTAGTGGACATTCCTCTTTTTCCTCTCTATTCTGTTAGAAGCTCCTCTTTTGCCTGCTCTTTTCTATGAAGGAATAGAGAGAAGGGGAGCAAGGAAACTCAGTTAAATTTTGCTAGACCATTTAGTGTCTCAAATGCAGAAGTATTGCATCTGAAGAAAAAAAGCAGATTAAACTGAAACTAGTGTTTATAGTAAAAATTTTAACCATATTTCTAACATCCTTATTAACTCTGACTCTCACTATCTACTACACATAACACTGGTTTCTATTTCAGTGTTCCATGTATCATAACCCATACTGTGTCCTCCTGAGTTCATGTCACCGTAATAGCAAAATATGTATATCACTGTACACTGTATTTTTATTTTCCTCTATTATTCTAAAGTTATAAAATTCAATAAAACTGTATTTAAGTATTTTCTATAATTCTTAAATTCTTCAAAATTATTAAAGCTTTCACTAAAACAACTTGTGATACTACAAAATTATTAAAAGGAAAAGACCATATCTATTCCTCCTTTAACATCCATCCTATATATCAAGATTATATATTTCTTTATTTCAAATATACACAAAAGGTTTATAGAAACAAGTTTTTAATAGACTATTATATTTATCATTGCTTTCCTCACATATTAAAATACCACAGACCTTAAAATGAACAGAAAACCCACTTTTAATAGCCATATAATATTCCAATGCAACTATTCACTTATCCCTAACTTTTTGCCATTATAAGCATGTGGTAATAGACATCCACTATGTCAAAGTGAAACCAAGTCATATCCTTATATCCACGTAACAATAGTTCAATATTAAGAAGGCACTCATAAGACAACCCAGTGTATGACAAGGAATTTCAATTAAGAAATATTATTTGGAGAAAAAAGGATGAGAACACATTATTTGACTACTGACATATGTTCAAAATTGTTCACAATCTGTTTGAAAAGTCCTTAAAAATAAGGAAAGAAGAATGAGAAACAAGGTTCAGAATTCACTGATCTAGAGACCTGAATATTAGTGCTCTGGAGAAATAAAACAGTCAGTTACAGACTCAAAAACAAATTGTTCCCTTTCTCTACCAAAGAAGCTGCCTGTAAGTACGGTTACATATAAAAAAAATTAAAAACAAATAACATTTTAATTAAAAAAAGAACACATACAAGGCAATCCATCAGGTGCTTCCTATACAGCACAGATAAACAATTTCCAAAATTCAGTATTAATGTCTTTTAGTATTAATAAGGTTTATACAAAAACCAAAACTTATGAGAAAAATATCAGATCCCTTGATATTATAACACATTTACTTCTTTTAAATTTTTATTTTGACATTTACAGAATATATAAGGTATATTAAAATCAAAAGGGGAAAAAAATCACGATTATGTATCATAAAGAACATAATTAAAATTTAAGTTTAGAAAATCTCAGCTTCATCAAGTTGTCTATGAATAACAAACTAGACAAAATAGACCTCAATACAATCAGGTATCATCATACTTCACATTAAAAATCTAATATTTATTGACAAAAATAATCCTATGTTGGTCAGTTTTGAGTACTGAAGAATTTTAAAATATGAGAGATATCCTGCAAAGCTCTAGTGATCAATAGACTGTACTTTTTAGGTTTTGGTAGGTACTATGTATTTTCATTCATCCATGGAAGCACTAATGAAACAGAAGCTAGAGTGCCATCACTCAAAGAAGACAAAAGGGTGGTTCTGAATGAAAGAACTGTTTAACACTGCACACAGCAGACAAAAAAATTCTAGGACAAAAGCATCAACTGTCTTTAGTATCTGGACAGTATTATTTCATCAGGACCAAAAAAATAAGTGATTTCTTAATTTTCTCCCTTCTCAGCAATCCATATTCACTCTGTGAGGTTCTGTTGGTATTTAAAACACAACACAAGCCAAGTTTCTATCACCCTTTTGGTCAGTTTGCCTTCTCTCAACAGTATTTCTTTTTCCATCTTCAAAACAGACTCTTCTCAAAGAAGTCTTCAACAGGTCTTTCTTGATTCAAAATTTACTGAAGACAAGATGGGATAAAAGACCTCTTTTTTCTAGTGCCCAAGCTAGAAAAAAAGGAAAAAAAAGAGAAAAATAATACAAAATTTCCTATTAAGAACATTTCCTATTTTCACTGAAACCAAAAAGACAGACAGCAAAATTCTTTCGTTGCACTTACTTTACTCACTTTACCTTGGCCAATTCTTTAGACATATCTTTATTTGAAACCAGTTAACTGAGTTGCTACAAATATATTTTCCAACCATCCTAAATTTTCAAAAGCAACTTCCCCCCATGTATTCATGCATATTTCTTATATTATTTTAAAAGCACAAACAAATTACATATTTTCTGGAGGACAACTGCAGATACTATTCTAAAACTCAAAAAGTACTTATATAGAAAATCTCTATGAAATTCTCTAACATATGGCTTGAAAAAAAGTCTTCTCGCAACACTTTTAACTATATTGGGACCAGCTCTATCTTGGAATTCATTCACTGATGTCTTAGCACTTAAGTATCTGCTATTCTAGAGCAAAACCAAGAATTTAAGACTAACAAAACTCCAGTTAATTAACTATTAGCACTGGCAGTGTTAAATATGTACATGCTTGAGAAATAAATCAGTCAAATGGTTAAATAACCAATTATGATAACCAAAGGGATCGCCAATAGTTATTTATATTTTTAAGCATATATTCAAAATATTTAAAGACAGCCCACAAATCTAAACATGGTTTACACAGCTCTAAACACTGGTTTCCAAAAATTGCTACTACCTAATGTCATCAAGTCAGTTTGCTATCTACCTAAAGAGTCCTAGTGAATCTAATTACCATAGATGTCAGTGTGTGATTTAAGAACTTGTATACAACTTCCTTTATTGTGAAGATGACAACAAAAAAATCTGCAAGAGCAGAAAAAGAAAGACATTAAGATGGTGGTATTCTTTCTTAATTCTTCTATCACCTTTACAAAAGACCACTTCATCCAAATCCTTTCATCCCTGCTACCACTCAGGACTTCTTCCAAAAATAATTATTTCATCCAATAAAAACACAAAACCAAGTAAAAAAATATAAGAATACCTGTGAGATTTTCTTCTTATAACTTGTCTCAGGCAAGGGTCCTCAGGCAGTCTCCCATGTCATCCTCCACCACTTCTTCAACCATTAGAGATGTGTCCTGAATGATGGTGGAGGGTTCAGAAGTTTATAGTAGATGTGGCATATTGAGGTCAAGGATCAAATCCATCAAAAATGATGGGGCCTTTCAGGTTGTTCAGAACACCACTTCACACCTCCATGATAATATTCACATATGGTAATTTTGACTCGGAGCAGCATCCTATTCTCGATCCAAAAATCTCAGAAGGATACACCTCAAAATCCTGAACATATCTTTCATCTGATTTTTCCCTTTTCTAGTCATTATTTTGATTTATTTACATCCTCATTCTTTCTATAAAAGATAGGGGAATAATACTACCCTTTGTAAATAAAGTAATAGCTAGATGATATAAATAATTCAAGAAATTCTCCATATAAATGTCATCTCTCATAAAAACCATTAAGTAGTGGGGGAATAAGCCATCAGCACCCTGATATTCTAGATAGAAAAGATTCACAGAAGTGTGAAAAATTCATTCCTGGTGAGAATCTAGAAATACCAAGAGAAGGATATAGTTGCTAAGAAATAGCAGAAAAGGACATTACAAACAGAACTAT
This sequence comes from Galemys pyrenaicus, assembly GCA_019455555.1. Taxonomy (NCBI): domain Eukaryota; kingdom Metazoa; phylum Chordata; class Mammalia; order Eulipotyphla; family Talpidae; genus Galemys; species Galemys pyrenaicus. Next base: position 717,138 of record JAGFMF010011589.1, on the reverse strand, counting down.
GAACCTGAGACTATGTGAACTAAAGTAAAAGTTTAAGTAACCACTGTGCACTTAAGTTCCTCCCTTGCTCTCCCACATAACTCTTAGTGTGTTTTTTTTAATAAAAATATGCTCCTTATGAAACAACATCATGCCTTTATACTTGAGTTTTGCTGCCTAGAGAACTTTAGGTTGATAAGAGTTTTATCTCATAATCTTATAGGAATTTTTCCATTGTTCCTTAGTATCCTATGCTATATGAGAAAAAACAGGTGCCAATCTGATTTTTTACCCCAGTAAGGCAATAAGCCAGTGTACTGTATCAGAAGACTTAATGTTCTTTTGATCCTTGTTATTCAAAAGGTTTACCAGCACTTGATTGTACCAAATATCTGATTTCAATATATTTACTTGATGGCCTTCACCTCAGGAAACCTTGTTCCACCATTTTACTTTCTACTGTTTCTGCAATGTGCATTGGATTTTTTTACTTCAAATTCTTATTTCATAGATAACTGATGTCCCTGATCTGCTTTTTAAGTCTCTAATTTTTTTCTCATAATATTCCACTTTTATTTTCTACCTTCTGAAAGAAATATCAATTTGATTGTCAATATCACTATCTTCCTTACAAAAAGTTTAGTTACATATTTTACACATATAAAAAGAATGTAAGATATTATTTAATAAACACCTATGTATTTACCACTCAATCTAAGAAAAAATGTTATTCAGATAATAGAAATAGCTTTCTTATTCAACAAAAAAAAATGTTATCTAGATAAGAAATAGCTTGCTTTCCTTCTCAAAGATAACCTACGTCCAATGTTAATTATTTCCATGGATTTGTTTTTATATTTGCATTTATCTATAAATCTATATACAATATTGCTGTTTTAAAGCCTCATATAAATATCATACTTTACATATTCTTCTGCATCTAGCTTTCTATGCTCAATGTTATAACTATAAGTGTAAAGCAGTTTTATTCAAACAACAACTCATATCCCATTAATGAAATCTTATTAAGGGGGTTAGTGTCACAAACAGCCCTAAAAAAAATGATGAGTAGTGAGGAAAACAGAAATCCAACAAAGTGTTAAGGCACAAAGATAGATTAAAATGTAACTACATGCATGTAATGAGTAAATTTGGTTCCTAAAAATATAATTTATGTTATGGGCAAAACAGATAAAGAATGTCAGACAAATAAATGATAAACGGGTAAGTAGAACTGACCAACTGATAGAGCATGTATTCCACCACCTCACACTGAGAAAATGCATATTCAAAATTACTGGGTATTACCAAATAACTTTCAAAAAGTACCTGTTCATACTTCTGCAACCTAGGAGATTTCATTGTTGCACATGCCCACTACAGTTTCCTGAACTATGCAAGTAGTTTAGACTCTCACATGCACAAGAAAGCAGGCTTATAGGCACAAATTTTTAGGGAAGACTTTGAGTCTCCTATAAAGTGCCATAAAACAATTCTTACTAATTTGCGAGGCTCTCTTCCATTGAAGTCTTATCCTCAAGAGCTTTGCCCTTACAGAGGGATGTTAATTACAACTCTTCACTAGTTGGATACCCACAGACTTATCCCCTCAAGCCCGCATGACCTTCAAGTGCAGGAATCTGGGTTAGTACTATAAGAACAGTTATAAAATCTAAAATATAGCTCTCTGGACTCTGGAAACTTCTATAATTTATCTCTAATGATTTCACTTGGCAATCATATTTTTAATTATCAAGAACTTCTTCATTGCTCCTTTCTCAAACTTACTTAATTTTTCTCAGTTCTAGCTAGGAACTTTAAGTTGTTTATATTTCAATGTTAGTACTGATTTCTGGCTATTTGCTTTTCTTGTTTTACTCTGAGTCCTCTCCTTAGCACTATTAATTTTCCTAAAATATCCAATATTTCATTATTTTCTATTTTTTAAAATAAAGATCTAGATTGTTCAGTTGATGACTAATGTTGGTCAGTTTTATTTTCTTCATGTCTGACTCAGTCCCATCATGCTTATAATGTAAAAGCTTCAGGAATTTGTGAGTTCTAGCTTTAGTGTGATAAGGTAAGACTACATTTTTCTTCAAGATCCATGATTCCAGAGTCTTCTGATTACCCTAATATTGTCCATAGGACCATTTATCTGCCCTAACTCTGCCATCTCTAAACTGGGTGAATTTTTAAACTATTATCGAAGCGTACTTTCTACTCAGAAAACCAGGTGTTTGTGCTGTATTGAATTATAGGCTGTCCAGTATTAATAGTTTTTAATAACCTAATCTTATCAGTCTTATTTCTTCTATAAAGTCCCTAAATTTACTGGTACAATGACTATCTTTTCCTGTTTTGTAGAGTTGCTATGGATTTTCTTTTTCCTGTATTCCTTTAGCCACTGTAATTTGCATTCAGGTTGCTATCATATACTTGACATGAATTTTTAAAAAATCCGTAGCTACATGGAGGAAAATTTCTCATACAGAAATATATACCCTCAAAACAAAGCAGCCTTCCCTAAAAATAGCTAGAACCACAGAAAATTGAGTAGCACAACTTGAAAGGGCAATCAAATGCTTACTTTCACATGTCCACAAGGCTTTATAACTATAACTCTATAAGTCTTTGTCTCTCACTATAGTTCTAAAAATACCCTTTTATGCTATTAACAAGTCAAAAAAATAAAAAACCCTCTCCAATTAGTTAATTCCAACTTCTAGTTCACCTTCTACTGTAGCATAACAAATCTAAAGATAGAAGTTACTACATATTTCGTTTATCATGTACAATTTGTGTTTTAAATACATTTTTAATATAAAAATAATGAGCCAAGTTATAGAACATTTGCAATCTATAGTTTTACAGATAAGGAAAATTAAGCATGCTTCAATGAAAAACAAATATAGGGCTAAATTAAGACATATAGGCTAAGAATCTGAGAAGTATGCCAATTCTACCAACTGCTATTTTTCTTCTACCAACTGTTTTTTTTCTTATTCACTTAAGTATAAGTGGCAATAAAATCAAAAGAACAAAGTACATTTTTATGATTTCCTACACCCAGAAAATGTTTCCTACTTCTCTCTGCTATTGGATACACTCAAGTCATTCTACAATGATCACTATTTTAATGTCATACTTAATAATTAAAAACAAATAGAACATTCAAGCCCTAACCTCAGTATTTAGAATGAAATTAAAGACAATTATATCAATATTGTTTAGAACAATTTTTTAATTTAAATTTATTTAAATATACTTGACATCAATTGTAGTTCCCACGGAGTTCCCACCACCATTTCATACATGCACCATCACCTCAGCCCCTTGTGCTCTTTCTGCCTTCATCCGGATCCCTTCCCTTCCTCCCACCCCTCCCCACCCCCAGAAGATTCCTTTGGTTTGTGTTTGTCCTTTTGTAGAACAATATCGTTTAAAAAATCCACTGGCTACGTAGATTTTCAAATTTATCATCTTTAGATCTTTTCACTACAATGTTTTATACATTAAATAACTAAACATCTATGAGGTATCAATTTTTCTTATTTATATGCAGTCTGAATGCTGTCAACATAACAAATTGAAGAAGCAAGCTTTTTAAAGGAATACCACATTCAACTGCCTGGAAAATGAAACAGTAACTTATTTTTATGAATCCTAATTTTACTTAGAATTTAAAAGTAAGCTTTGCTTAAAAAAAAAAAAAGAGAAGAAAACATATAGGTATCTCCAAGATTTAAAACAAAATTTGCCTTTGATAATATTATTCTCATCAGCTCAACCAAGACTATTGTTTAACATGTTGGTACACTGATAGCAATGTCTGAATGGTAAAGTGAGGGCTTTTCTCAGCTTTACTCACAAGCTCTTTATATTAGGTATTTCACTAATCTCCCAACTTTCTAAGATACCAGCTTTGGCTAATTGGGGATTTTTGTGTCTCCATATGAATTTCATCAGTATTTGGTCTATTTCCTTAAAGAATTTCATTGATATTCTTATTGGTATTGTGTTGAATCTGAAAATTGCTTTTGGTAGGATGGCCATTTTGATAATGTTGATTCTTCCTATCATGAACAGGGGATATCTTTCCATTTCTTTGTGTCCTCCTCTATTTCTTTTAACTGTTTCATAATTTTCTCTATATAGGTCTTTTGTTTCTTTTGTTAGGTTGATTCCTAGATATTTAATTTTTTTTTTTTTGCCTCAATAGTAAAAGGTATATTTTTCTTGATTTCTTCTTCATTTTGTCTGTTTGTGTATAGGAAGGCTACTGACTTTTGTGCATTGATTTTGAATCCTGTTACTTTACTAAACTGGTTGATTATTTTAATTAGCTTTTCTGTGGAGCTTTTAGGATTTTCTAAGTATATTATCATATAATCTGCAAATAATGATAGTTTTACTTCTTCTTTCCCAATTTGTATTCCTTGTATGTCCTTTTCCTGTCTTATTACTCTGGCTTGGACTTCCAGTACTATATTGAATAGCAGTGAGGGAAGTGGGTATCCTTGTCTTGTTCCTGATCTTAGGGGGAATACTTTCAGCTTTTCACCATTGAGGATGACATTGCTGTGGGTTTGTCATATATAACTTTTACCATGTTGAGGAATGATCCTTCTATTGCGAGGGTTTCGAAAGCCTTCAACATGAATGGGTGTTGGACTTTGTCAAATGCCTTTTCTGCATCAATTGATATGATCATATGATTTTTGTTCTTCTTTTTTGTTGATATTGTGGATTACGTTGATTGATTCCCGTATATTGAACCATCCTTGGGCTTCTGGGATAAATCCCACTTGATCGTGGTGAATTATCCATTTTATGCACTGTTGTATTCTGTTGGCTAGAATTTTGTTGAGGATTTTTGTGTCCGTGTTCATTATGGAGATTGATCTGTAGTTCTTTTTTTGTACTTTGTTTGGTTTTGGTATTAGTGTAATGTTGGCTTCATGGAATGTATTTGGCAGTGTTCCGTCTCGATTTTTTGAAAGTTTGTATAAAATAGGTACTAGCTCTTACTGAATGCTTGGTAGAATTCATTTGTGAAGCCATCTGATCCTGGGCTTTTGTTTTTAGGAAGTGTTTTGAACATTGCTTCAATTTCACTTCTTGTGATTGGTCTGTTTAAGTATTCTATTTCTTCTTTAACTTCAGATGGTTATATTGTTCTAAGAACTGGTCCAATTTCTTCCAAATTGTTAAGCTTGTTTGCATATAGCTGTTCATAGTTTTGTCTGATTATTCTTTTAATCTCTATTGCATCTGTTGTAATTTCTCCTCTTTTGTTTGTGATCCTATTTATTTGTGTTTTCTCTTGTTTATTCTTTGTTAGTCTGGCTAAAGGTTTATCTATTTTGTTTATTTTTTCAAAGAACCAACTTTTGGTTTCATTGGTTTTTTGGATTTTTTTTTTTTTTACTGTTTCATTTATTTCTGCTTTAATTTTTATGATTTCTTTTCTTCTGCTGTTTTTTGGAACCTTTTGCTGCTCTTTTTCTAGGTCCTTCAGATGCAAGATTATATTGTTTGAATTTTTTCTTGTTTGTTGATGTGAGCCTGGATTGCTATGAACTTCCCTCTTAGAACTGCTTTTGCTGCATCCCATACATTTTGGAATGGAGTGTCCTCATTGTCATTCAGTTCAAAGTATTTTTAATTTCCTCTGTGATCTCTTCTATAACCCATTGTTTTTCCCGTAGTGCAGGTTTTAAGCTCCATAAGTGGGTGGGTTTCTTGTTTTCTTTTCATGGTTTACTTCTAATTTGATACCTTTATGATCAGTGAATATAGTTGGGCTGATTCTAATCTTGCTTTATCTTTTTATGTTGGTCTTGTGGCCCAATATGTGATCGATTCTGGATTATGATCCATGTGCATTTGAGAGAAACGTGTATGGTAATATTTTTGGGGTGTAGGGTCCTATAGATGTCCGTTAGATTCATGGCTTCTAGGTCTTTATTGAGGGCTCTGGTTTCTGTTTATTTTTTGTCTTGTTGATCTGTCCATTGGTGAGAGTGGGGTGTTAAAGTCTCCTACTATAGAAGTGTTTCTTTAGTGTTTTTTTTTTCAGGACTGATAGTGATTGTCTTACACATTTTAGTACTCCTTCATTTGGAGCATATATGTTGATGAGTGTTATATCTTCTTGATATATTGTGCCCTTGACCATTATATAATGCCCTTCTTTGCCTTTTTTATTTTGAAGCTGTTCCTGCTTTCTTTTTTGGTCTGTTAGCTCATAGGACTGTTTTCCAGCCTTTTATTTTCAGTCTATGCCTATCTTTTGTGCTTAAATGTGTTTTCTGAAGACAGCAGAAGGTTGGATTGTGTTTTTTAATCCAGTCTGCTACTCTGTGTCATTTTATTGATGAGGTTAGTCCATATACATTTAGAGTTAAGATTGTTATGCTGGCATCTGTGTTTGCCATTTTGGCTTTTTGTGTTATGTTTTCCCTTGTCTTACACTGTTCCTCTTTTTCATTCTTCTGATGGTTTTGGCTTTAGTGCTTATTGTAGAATTTTTTTGGAGAGGAGGTTTGGTCATGCTGAATTTCTGGAGTTTCTGTTTGTCTGGGAAAGTCCACATTTTTTCTTCATATATGAAGGGAAGCTTTGCTGGATACAAAATCTGTGGTTGGCATTTGTTGTCTTGCAGTTTTTTGAATATATCCTTCCACTCTCTCCTTTGTGGTAGTGTGACTTCTGAGAAATCTGATGTTAGCCTCATGGGTTTTCCTTTGTATGTTATCTGTTTCTTCACCCTTGACAGTTTCAATATTTTTTCCTCTTGTATTCTTGGTAGTTTTACTATTATGTGTCTAGCTGTATTTCTTTTTCCATCATAGAATTTTGGGGTACATCTTGTTTCTTGTATTTCTTCTTCTTCATCTTTTAAGCTTGGGAAATTCTCCTCTATTATCTCCTTGAATATATTATCATTTCCCTTATCATTTTCAATTTCCGGGACTCCTATAACTCATATTACTTTTCTTGATCGTGTCAAAGAGTTCTCAAGCATGACCTTGTTTTCTTTGTTCCTTTGGATTTCTCTGTCCTTTTCTGCATTGATTATTTTCTTTCTGAGACTTTTTTTTTTTAAAGATTTATTTATTTATGCATACAAACACTGGGGTACAGGCCAGAGATGTGGGGGTGGTGAGAGAATCCACCAGACAGAGCAGGACACAGAACAGGCAGATTGACAGAAACACACTGCTGAGGGGAGCAGCAGGCGAGGCAGGAGAGGTCTGCTACGCCATGTGGGTCACCTTCCTGGCCGGCGGCAGGGATCGAACTCGTGCTGCAGTGGCTGCAGTTTGCTTCATAGTGCGTTGCTTAACCCACTGGGCCACCAAGGTGGGCCCTCTTTCTGAGTCTTTTACAGAACTAATTCGCTCTTCCATCTCATCCAATCTGCTTCCCATATTTTTTTACCTTACTGCAAGTCTTCCACTCTTTTTTAATGACTTGTTTTCTTTTTCCAGGTCATTGATTCCTTTTATCATACCAGTCAATTTTTCAATCACGCTGGTTCTGAAATATTCTGTTAAGTTGGACAGTCTTACTAGGTCTTGTATTTTGCTTTCTTTTTGTTTTCTATTTTTCCCCTGTGGGCTTGCTTGGTTAGTTGTAGTTTTTTGTCTTCCTGATGTCTGCTTTCTTATTTGTTGTATTTGTTGGGACACTGTGTTGCTTGTATTGGCAGGCATCTCTGTGGATGTTCCAGTCCTGGAGCTGCCTGTATCTGCACAGATCTTCATAGCTTCAGGTTTTGTAGTGCAAAAGTCTCAATAGTTTCAATCCCTTCTGATTACTGACAATTTTATAACCCACAACAACTTTACCTTTTCTAACAGTTGTTTGTGTTTTAAATTAAAAACAAACATCATGGCATCACAGAAATTAAATAATGCACAGCATAAAATACAGCTTTCCAAAAATTAAATATAATTAATATAATACATAACATATCATACAATGTTCATCAGAAATAAAATGCAGCATTAGCAGAGTATTAAGTAAGTAAAGGTCAGAAAACCTGCGTTCAAACCCAATCTGTGCCACTCAAAAGAAGTGTGACCTTGGGCAAGATAACTCCCCTACACCATTCCCTCTACTATAAAATGAATTGTACCTACTCTATGAAGTTGTAATGATTACACAAAACAGTATTTCCAGAGTATAAGCATTATTTGACATTAAACTCTATATAGTATCTGGATTTTTGTTTCGTTTTGTTTTTTTTAAAGGAACAAGGATCCACAGGGTTTTGCAAGTGGTTAAATCTCAGCTCTATTGGCAACCACTGCAGCATGAGTTGGATCCCCAGCCAGGGAGATAACCCGCATTGTGCAGCAGCTCCTGTCTAGTCTGCTGCTCCCCTGAGCAGTTTATTTCAGTCAGTCCTCCTATTCTGCTCCCTACTCTGTCACTGATAAATCCTCTCACCCCATTTCCCCCTCACCTCTGGCTGTACCCCAGCTGACCTGCACCCCAGCTCTTGTATGCATAAATAAAATACATCTTTTAAATAAAAAAGGATGGATCCTAATTCCATGGAAATGTGTTTTTCCTTTTATCATTTATTTCAAATAATTATTTCCTTTATCATTAACCTCAAATCTTTGTTCTGTAGTTACTGCCACACCTCACCTGCACAAGCACATAAGCACAGATAAACACAAGTGATTTGCTCACACTGATTTAAATTAAAATTGAACTATCTATTATTCCTTTGAGCTAGATAAAAATCAATCAAGTTATAGTCAAGAAACTACATAACTCATTAAAATTATCAAACAAATTAAATATTTAAAGGCCTATGATAGTGAAATATATTTAGTTGGTTATACAAGTCTAAGAAAGGATGCTTTACTGAATAAGACTTTGTGAAAAAGTTTTTGTAATGTTTTTAAAAATTTTTGAATATATATTTATGCATACAAGAGTGGGGGTACAGGCAAGAATCGTGTGAGGTGAGAGGATTCACCAGAGACAGCGTGGGGAACAGAACAGGCAGATCAATGGAAATACACTGCTGAGGGGAGCCATGGGAGAGACAGGAAAGGTCTGCTGCACCATGTGGGTCTCCTCCCTGACTGGGATCAAACTCGCACTGCTGTACCGTGGGCGATTCACAGTGCAGAGCTCAACCAGCTGCACCAACAGGAAAGCCCGTTTTTGTGACTCTTGAAACTTACTTTTTTAAGACTTGCGTTTAAAAAATAAATACAGTGAAAAAAAGAAATTAACAGTAACAAGTAGAAAGCAATTGACCTTACACACCAATTAAGATACATGCTAATATTTTACTGCAGCATTTTTATAAAAGCTTGTAGCGGATTAAACTCACAATATCATTTCTTGACCAAATTAATGATGACAAGATTAATAAATTATACAACTTGAAAAAACATTTCTATGGGTCAGGATTTATTCTTATTTTGAAATATATGATGTAACAATAAAAAAATGGCTCTACTTAGAAAGCTACCTTAGTATGTGCAATAATCTTTAAAGATTAGGACTTTGGGGCCTCCCCTGGTGGCGCAGTGGGTTAAGCAACGCAATATGAAGCAAACCCCAGCCACTGCAGCACAAGTTCGATTCCTGCTGCCAGCTGGGGGGTACACCCACATGGTGCGGCAGACCTCTCCTGTTGTGTCCACTGCTCCCCTCAGCAGTGTACTTCTATTGATATGCCTATTCTGCTCCCTGCTCTCTGTGGTGAATCCTCTCACCCCCCCATACCTCTGGCTTGTACCCCAGTGCTTGTATGCATAAATAAAAATAAATCTTTAAAAAAAAAAAAGATTAGGACTTTGATTATAAAACATTTTATGACTCATGTGAAATGCTTAATTCTTTTTTAGCTACATGCAACTAAGCAATGGCAAGGATTCTCAAGGAAGAAAAAAGAGCAATCAGCTTTTAAACAGTTTTATTAAAAATATTATTAATTTAAAAACTATCATTGTAGTAAATTTATACTATTTCAAGTTAATCAATATTAAGTAATCAATACATTTACTAAATAGCTACCAAGAGTCCACCCACATGGTGTTAAGTAGATTCCTCTTAATGGAAAGTTGAAGCTTACAGTGAAAGGCAAAATTACATTACTAGGGCATTAAAGATGATAGTAAACCTCTCCCTTCCAAAATTGATTTTTTGTAGACACAATGGAAATCTCTTCAAAAAATTTTTTGTCCTTATGGGAACAACCACAACAAAAAACACACTGTGGTGCATACTAATAGTATAGATTCCTGGGTTCTAATTTGTACCTACAGAATCAGTCTGTATCTTAAATCTGAATCAACTGAATCAGAATCTGAATACATTTCAACACACATTAAATATATTAAGGAAAAATTTACTGAGAACCCAGTAGATTCCAGACAGCATACTATGAATTTGAAGCTATTAAAATGTTAGCATCAGAACCTCTCAGCTCAGAAGGCAAGGCTATTAAGCATCATACAGAATGAAAAAGGCAGGAACCATATTTTGTTCAGTACTGAAACCCTGTCAGTTATCTGACTGATGCATTCAAAATTGGGCTTGTCTTCTGTACGGCAAAGGACACACTAGCCAAAACAAAGCGACAACCCACCAACTGGGAGAAAATCTTTGCACACAACATTACTGACAAGGGACTTATCACACAGATCCAC
>JAGFMF010011589.1:694935-706313 GCA_019455555.1 Galemys pyrenaicus | reverse complement strand
GAAACAACCTAAATGCCCAAAAACAGATGAGTGGATCGGGAAGCTGTGGTACATAGACACGATGGAATACTATACAGCAATCAGAAATGAAAAACTAGATGCATTCATGGGAGCATGGATGGAACTGGAAGGGATTATGCTCAGCGAGGTAAGTCAGAAGGCAAAAGAAAAATACCAGATGGTTCCTCCCCCAGGAGGAATATAAGGGAACCAAATAAGGATCAAGGAAAGGAATAAGAACAATAATAATAATAATAACAACAAGAAAGAAACAAAACCAAAAATGAAAAGACAAAGACAAACTGGGGACACTTGGTGGGGAGGGAAGATGGGGAGGGTGGAGGGCAGACAGGAGCACGGGGGACCGAGGTGATGGTGCACTGGTGTTAAGGTGATGGGGAATACATGGGGATTACAATTGATGTCAAATATATGTAAATAAAGAAAAGTTAATATTAAAAAAATAAAAATAATCTCCCCATGTGAAAAAAAACAAAAAACAAAATTGGGCTTGTGATGAACCTTTTTTTATCTCTACTACGTTACTCTTCTATTTTCTTAAATAATGAATTTAAAAGCTAAAGGAAAGAAATGAAGAGTTTAAATAAGCTTTTACTATATTATGCTCATGAAAAATACAAATTAATTTTAAGATCAATGACAAAACGACTAAAATAAGATCAGAGCAAAAATTTTCTATAACTAGAATTTTCTCCCCAAAGTGAAATAACAGTAAGTACTTGAAAAAACTCAGTGACAATATGTCATATAACGTTGCTTTTATAAGTAAACTACAATGAATTTTACATATGGTCAGTATCTTCATTGAAGGAATTTTATATTACATATTAAAATTATGCTCACTGTATCTACAGACGACTTTGGCACAAATACACATACTGGTGTAAAAATTAGGTCTCTCAGCCTTCAAGGGAATGTCCACTGACTCTATATTGGGTTGTGACAAAAGTCATGATGCAGAGAAAACATAGAAAAAATGTCATTACACTTTCGACAACCCAATACATACTACTCTCCTTCAAAATAAGTGTCCCTTAAAGATGAGATTACTATCCTATTAATATAGAAATAAATCTCACTATAGTCAAAATCAAGACCAGGAAAGCCTGCTGAGCACTATAACTTAACATTATAACTGGTGACTATAGCCAAAACTAGAGAAAAAAGAAATTGAATATACAAATATTAAGAAATAAAAACATCATTTGCAAAAAAGCCTTTATTTTTACCTAAAAATTCCAAAATTATTTCATAGAAGACAATGACTAGTAACAATAATCCAGAACAGTATTCAAAAAATCAAAACATTCCTATGTTTCATAAATAACCAACTAGAGAATTAAATGGAATAAAAATTTCATTTATAATTTATCAAAACCTGTTAAATATCCAGCAATAAACCTAACGAAGATTAACAAAACGATAATGAAGCTATCAATAAACATCTCAGCACATAAAAATGTAAAACTGAAAAAAATAAAGTTGGGTGTAAAATATAGACATACACATCATTTAAAAAAAGACAACGGGCAAAACAAAAAACATCTACAATAATATAACTCAATGTGAATTCCTTAGTATATATTGAACTTTGATATTAATAAGGAAAAAAATCACTTCTTAAAATAACCAAATGATATTAGGAAATAATTTGTTAAATGACCATGCACTCCACTAACAATACATGATCCATAGCAAATACTTAATAAATATTAGTCCTTGTTGGTATAATAAACAGAAAAATAAATGACTAATGAGCATTTTAAAATAGGTTCAATCTAAACCATGATTTAAAAAACAGCAAAATAATCAGAGTGGCAAAAACAAAACATAGTTAATAAAATCTAGAGTGAATAATGAGAAATAGCATTGGCATACAATAAGTGGGAAAATAATAATGATTCAACATTTTTAAAGTGCCAACTCAAATCATTTGTAAATTGAAAACCTTGAATCTTTTCACCTAGAAGTTCCATAATTAGAAATTATTCTTATTATATAAAGAGACAAGAATACAAAGATAAACACACAGGACATTCTGTAGAATGTTATAACAACAAAGCCAAAAACTGATAAAAGCAAAATGCCCACCAGTAAGGGAACGATTAAATAAAAATGACAATTTTCCATATAATGATAAACTACTAAGTCTTTGCAACTTCCATTGAAAGATTTTCCATGATCGAATACAAGGTGGAGAATCATTGAAAGATAAAAAGAATAAAGAGTATTAGAGCACGATCATGTAGATATTCAAAGAAAAAAAGGTAACAAACTAAATAAGCATTTATATAAATATAAAAATTTTCTATGACCTACTAGAATTATTAATGATACTTAAAGATTTTGGGAACGAGCCAGAGAGTCTTTTCATTTTAGACTCTTCATTACTGTTTGACTATCCACATGCATGTATCACATTTATTAATATTTTAAACAGATATATTCATAAATAAGAAATTCAGCATTGTAAAGATCGAACCTTTCAAAACCTGAAAGGGTCTATAAAGTATGAATACAACTCTATGACTTTTCTACAAATAAACTAGAATCTAAAATTGATCTAAAAAATGTATCAAAATAACCACAAAAAATTTTAAAAAGTAAATTTTCTCATATTAAAAAAAAACATAAAAAGCAACTACAGTAAGTATTGACAAACAGATCATAAACATACCAAAGAAAAAGAATGAATAGTCTAGAAACAGATTACTGCATGCATGGAACATTTTAGTATATGCTTACGATTTATCAGTGAGAATAACTAGATATCCATTAGGGGAAAAAAATTCTAAGTCCACCTACCACCTACTACACAAAAAGAAATTCCATGTAGAGAACAAACAAAAAATAAAAATTAACCAAGCTCCTAAATAAACTAATGACATACATTTTTTATAAAGATTAAGTCTTCACTTAGTAAAACCTAAAATGTAAGCAACATTTTTTAAAATTAGCAGATGTAACTGATTTAAAAATTACTATAAACAGCAGCAATTTTTAAATGACAGCAGTAATTATTATTATAAAAGGCAGCTTTCAGGGTTTATTAAGGATTAGACACTGGAACACTGTTGTATGCTGTATATAATTACTAACATTTAATCTTCACAATAATCTCTTGATATATACCAACACTAACCTTGTATAATCAATGAAAAAACTGAGATATAGAGATCAAGCAACCTTCCAAAAGAAGTGGAAGAGCCAGTTTTCAACCTAGCTATATGGTTCAAGTTCATATTCTTAATTACCATACTGTGCAACAAAAGACCTTTAAAAACTTCAACATTTACATAGTCAAAACACAAAAACAGATAATCCAATAGAAAAACAGGCAGAAGTTATGAACAGATAATTTATAGAAGAAATCCAAATTGTTAAAATTTTAGAGAAATGCAAATAGCAACAGCAAAGTTACTAGTTTTTATCCATTCCATTGGAAAACATTTCAGGGGTCAATGGGACCTTTTGTTGACAGTTATGAGAGAACAGGAATTCAATGTTAATTATGTATATAAACTATTTCAGTCATTTGGAAGATGATATGACAGTTTCTACTAAAACTTCAAATGTGCATTACCTATGACCAAACAATTCGATTTTTAGGAATCTACTTTCAGAAATGCTCATACATATGCATGAGGATTATAAACACATTCATCTAACCTTGCCTGCAATTGTGAAGGAAAAAAAAAAAACCCTTGGTGTCCATCAACAATAAAATAACATGTTAAATAAATTATAGTAAAATATCATTTAAGGGGAAAAAAACATGGAAAAGTCAAAATACAGTTTTAAAAAGATAGCGCCAAAGCACATGGAATTCGTTTTTGCACAAAAAAACCCAAAAGACTATATACGAGTACATATACAGTAGAATAACTGTAAAAGAAAGAGGCAGCAGGATGAGAAGTACAGACAGGTGCCAAGCTGCATGGATTAGCCATGGAATTAGTTAACCTCTCTGGCCTCAGTTCCCTATATAAATTATTCCTTACTTGTGAATTTTAAGGTTTGACAAAAATTCCCTAAGATTTGGTAATGCTTAGAACAAGACCTGACACATTGTTGCATTAAGAAAAATAGTTAAAAATGCATAAAGTTTTAAAAGATAATCACCTAATGTTAACAATATTTATCTGTTTGGAATTCATGGGAAAACAAAACTGTCATTTTTAACTCTATGTTTTTGTATTTTTTGAGTGAGTTACAAAGATTATGTTTTAATATACACCTGTTTTATAAAATACAAGAAAATATAAATGCACATATATATAAAATGTATAATGACCAACACCTCTAGTAGTTTCTAACATCTTTATATCATATCACACAATTAATTTAATGCCTAATACAACAATTTATCATTAGTTTTAACATATTATTTTTAAAACAGACAACATTTAAAAAGGTTTAAATAAGACGCTAATGTTAATTTAGGCACATTTCAGATTCTAGAACATTTAAGCATTTCTTCACTGTAAAAGAAATAGTCCCACCCATACATAGACTAAGTTACATTTACTGTTAAATTAAAAAATTACTTCATATAACATGTCAGAAATAGTACCAGAGAAATAAAGGTCTCTCTTACACAGAATTTAGAAAAACAGTTCATCCTAAGTGAAAACAAAACAAAACATGTATTTCCTTCTCTATAAAACCTCATACTTACCCAAGTATAGCATTCTATGCACATAGCTAAATATTCTTCAAAATCCAAGGTTGGAGTCATTAGAAAGTTATGCATAGTCAAAACTAAACACTAGGTCACCATTCAGTAAATCGCAGAAAGGAAGGAGCAAGAAAAGGTGTGAGGGTCATTTTCGTAAGTTCTTTTTTTAACTTAAGAATAATTTTCACGGGCCTCCCTGGTGGCGCAGTGGGTTAAACAATGCACTATGAGGCAAACCTCAGCCACTGCAGCACGAGTTCGATCCCTGCTGCCGGCCAGGAAGGGGACCCACATGGCATGGCAGACCTCTCCTGCTGTGCCCACTGCTCCCCTCAGCAGTGTGTTTCGGTTGTTCTGCCTGTTCTGCAATCCGCTCTCTGTGGTGAGTCCTCTCACACCCCCCCCCAACACCTCTGGCCTGTGCCCCAGTGCTTGTATGCATAAATAAATTTTAAAAAAAGTTTCCCAAAAAAAAAGAATAATTTTCACAAGTGGGCCCTTTCACCAACCAAATCCTGGGAAAACAAACAATGAGAATTTTCCTCTTTCTTCAGGTAAATCTAGTTCATAAAAAAATTGCATTAAAATTCATAAAGAAAAAAAAGCACAATTCCTTGGATCCACCCATACCTGGTCAATAGGTGTTTTAAAGGATGCCTTAGTTAAGTGTGTTTTAACACAATTAAAAATTGTACAGTTACCTGTGTTTAGTGTCCTATTTTACATTAAGGAAGAAAAAATCACTGGGTTCCAATCACTAACGGAGATATTAATAAATCACAGTCAGGTATCATAAAATTATGTCATAGTGTCACAGAAGTAAGAGAAATCAAAAAGACACAATAGATACCACCTTGTTGAACCACCAACCTATAAAATAAGTCCTTTTACTAAGTTAATGATTTTCATCCAGAACCTCACTGAATACATCTAATGACAAAAAAAACACACTGTCAGAATTCATTCCATTCAGAAGAAACAAATTTTACTCTCACAACTGAGTTAATGCTCCAAATAGCTGGTCCATCTACCCCTCACTTCATCTCTTTTTCCAAACTGAAGAGCCTGATGAGCTAAAATGAAATTATTACTATGAATCAAATAACCACATTATTTTCAATAGGTTAGGTAAAATTTGAAAAAAACAAAGTCCTAACATTAAGACACAAAACATTTTGAATTTCAAAACAAACTGAACACACTAAACATCTTCATTTCTAATTTTCTTTTATGTATACACACACATTAATCACTCTGAAAACAGCATGTGCCTTACAATTAAAGGCATTT
Source organism: Galemys pyrenaicus (assembly GCA_019455555.1). Classification (NCBI taxonomy): domain Eukaryota; kingdom Metazoa; phylum Chordata; class Mammalia; order Eulipotyphla; family Talpidae; genus Galemys; species Galemys pyrenaicus. Next base: position 700,324 of record JAGFMF010011589.1, on the reverse strand, counting down.
ACAATTGCTTGCCAGGAAATGTTGGTCATGACAGAATCTTCATTGCATATTTAACAATTTATCATTTGTGATGATATAATTAAAAACTGCAACTTCTCAATAATTCAGGCAACAATCCATTTAATGACCTGAGGAAAAAATAAAAATCCTACTAATGGGTTGAAAACCTTTCAATTAACACCATTAATATCATGGTTAGACCAAGAAAATACTAATATTTTTGTGGAATAATTATCAGTAATTTAGAAGAAAATCTCAGGCAAAACTACAGCAGATTTTTTAGTAGCTACATCACCAACTCTCCTAACTATGCAAAAAGTTATTTTGTGAAAAAGTATACTACCAAAACTCTGGATAAGAAAAAATCATTTAGAGAAAATGATTTAGTTGAACTCTGAATGTAAATCGTTTTAAGAATACCTAATCCAAATTCTTTCAAGTTTCCTTCCAAGATATGTTCAAAGATGATATATAAGTACATAACCAAGTAAATAAGTAGTTTTTATTTTATATTTATTGAAAGAGATCAGAGTGATAAGAGAACACTGTAATAATTTAATTGGTATGGCTTCTTCCCGTTTCCTTCTAAGTATAATCAAATTTCTTACAGCTCATTCAAAGAAGTTCAAAGAAGTTCAAAGAAGTTCTATGCACGGTTGCTTTCAAAGAAATTACTAGCTATTAACCAAAACAAGTTTCAAGTTTCATCCTCTTCCTGAATGTATGACTAGATTACATTTTCCAGTCTCTCTTACACTTAAATATGGCCATGTGACTGAGACAGAGTCAAAGACATGTGGGTGAATATGAGATGTTACTTTCCGGAAGCAGTTCATAAAACCTCTCATGCAATCCTTTTCTTTCCCCAGTCTTTTCTCCTACGGTTCTTCAGAACAAACTTAGAAGCAACACATTAAGGAGACATAACCTGAGTTCTATCTCTGAAAGGCTATGTGAGACAGAATGTCCCTCCCACACACATATCCACACTCACATACCCCCAACCCAACCACCACCATCACCATTCCTCCACTGACACAAATCACAAACACCCCCAGTAGATTGGTAGGTAAACTAGAAATAAACTTCTTCATGCAAGTCACTAAACTTGAGGGTTAATGTGTTAATGTAGCCAAAGGGGTAAGCCAAACACCTGGTTTTCACATTAGAAATAATAAATTTTAAGCAAAAATGATGGATCAGGAAGCACCAAGCTCTCATTTGCCTACAGAAACATAGAAACTAAACTATCTGACCAACTCTGTTGAAATCCTGGAAGATAATGAAAGGTTTATAAGAAATCAAGCAAACACCCAATTAGGAATAATGATGCATCTTGAAAAGAACAGGAGTTTTGTAGCACTTTTACTCATCCTTACCCTACCCCCTTCTGAGAACATTAAGTAGGTCTTGGGCAGCAAACCAGAAGGAAAAGAACAGACTTTATTTGCAAATTATTGTTTAAGTAGGTATTACCTATCTAGCAGATACCTAAGAAACTAATGCAAGATACAAAGACTGTCTAAGGTCCAGAAGTAAAGATGGGTTGAGAATCATTGAGAAATAAGAACATTCAAAAACTGAGAAATAACACTCAAGATGATCCTTAGGCTCAGAGAAAACCTAATTAAGTACTGAAGGAGTATTCCAGACTATGGTACATTCAAACAAACAAAACTGACAAATAATCTGAGGAAGCTCAGATGTTTCAGACTTAACAGTCTTTTAAACAATCACCTTAAAGTTGCTTACATGGTTTTGTTTTTACTACTTATTTCACGCCTGGTCCTTTTAGCTTCTTTCCAAAGTTATTTTAATAAAACATAAGTTTTATGGTATATTCCAGCATTTACCACTAAGTGCTATATAAATTGTCCTTATATTTAGGCTTATTTTAAAAATGATGTTGAAAGAAAAATCAAGTATCTTTTATTTTTGACATGTGAAGGTAACTTGGGTAGATGAATGGAGGTACAGATGTACGGATGGACCACTGGACAGAGAGATAATGGGAATTACTCCCATTATTACCAATCTGGTGAGTATTACTCAACTTACACTACCAAAACAAAAAACCTGAAAGTTTTTACCTCAACAAAATCATTATTAACAAGAGAAGTTTTGGGAAATTGGTAACTTTATTTTACAATGTAAATAAAATCTCAAATCTAAGTTTGATGGGAGATTCCCTTCCTGTTGGAGGTAGTTCTGAATTTTTGGAAACTAAATATATCCTAATCCACTCTCTAGGAAACAACCAGCAATATGAAACCCACAGCTTATCCTGCAAATAGACCAAACTAAAACTCAGTATTTCCAAACCTCTAAAGTTATGTATACCTTCTGACTTGGCTTGCACATAGTCAGGCACATGGACTTTTGTTGTGTTTATTATATGTTTTTTATATCACCTATATTGTGTTGCTTGTTTCATCAGTAATCCTCAACATGGTCCTAAATCAAAGATTTACATAAAACAAAAATTATATTTAAATCACTAATGTTTAGAATACTTACACAAAAACAAATTCAGGTACTAAACATTTCAGAAAAATATAAGGTTTTATTTATAAAAAACATAACAAAATCATAGCAAGAAAACAGAAAAAATTGGTTTTGGCAACACAAGTCTAATCCAACTCAAAATGGGTCATTTAAGGGGTCTAAAAGACTAGCAAATCTACAAACTAATGAAATACACAGAATGTTTTGTTTTGTGGTGTCAACACAAAATTTATCTTAACATATGTCAAAAATAAAAGTTACTTGGTTTTTCTTTCAACATTATTGTAAAAACAAGCTTACATAGAAGGACAATTTATATACCAATATCCAATACTGGATAGTGGCAAACACTGGAATACACAATAAAACTTATATGTTAATAAAATAATTTTTGGAAAGTAGCTAAAAGGACCAAGAGTGAAATAAAGAACGAAAAACAAAATCATGTAGTGACTCATGAATCTGCATATGACTTTATATTCTTTCTTCTCCATTTGGAAACTAATCCTACCCCACAAATGTTTGCCTCAACCAAATACTTTCACATATAATATCATTACACAAAAATTTTTAATATTTTCAAATTAGAGTGATGTCACTTAGTCTCAAAATTCCTAGGTCTTATATAGCCTAATTTTCTCATGGGGAACCAAATTCTTGTAGTCAAGCCCTTCTTTAAAACAAACCAACTATGTAAAGAGTTTAAACGGGATATAATATTAAAATAATTTCATGAAGTGCTTTACACAAGACTCAATAATGCCAAAGTAAATGCATTTGAGTGTCAATAATTTCAAATTTTCCTGTACTTCAAATTATTAAAACCTGAAAGTCTTAAGTTTCTTCATTTTTACTCATTTCATTTCTGTTGATATATAGGCTCACAAAAGTTGAATCATGGCAATTAGTTACTAAGTACTATAAGTAATATAACACATGAAGTGTCATTCTGTCTCAACTAATTATTGATAAATATCTATAATAGTTCAGTATTTATTAAAATTTATTATTCGACTATTTAGTCCTTAAAACTTAATAAAAATGACATGTTGATAGGTGCAAAGCATGTTTCTTTTATTGAAAAACATTTTGCTTACTTTCTAGTCTGGGTTAGAATGAATCTTTATAATACAATGAAGAAAAGGTGAAAAGGAAATAATGTACAAAAATAACATCAAGCATATCATTTATTCAAGTCATATGAAAATGTTTACTAAATATCTGTTATGTACCAATCACTGTGCCACACGCCAGGAACATAAAGAAGACAACCCAGTCCCTATTTTCAACATAATTACAATCCCAGAAAAGAGATAAGTCCTGATCAGATAATTCTATGAATGGGAACATAATAAAAATTGATATAAATGTTCTGTGAAAAGGAAGATAGTTACAATCCTTTTCACAGACCATTTAATTTATACCAATAAAAGTATATAATAAAGGAAGCTGTTCCAGAGTAAGCACTCTGGGAAGACTTCAGAGAGACTAGAAAGATTTCAAGCTGAAGAAATAACAGATGATAAAAATTAAGAAGGTGAAAAGGAGTGGCAAGAAAAATTTCCAGGTAAAAGTCCAAGAGGATGAAGTACAGTACATACAAGAAAACAAAAAGGATAATGTGATTAGATGGCAGAAACCAAGAAAGGGAGTGCTATAGCAGGGAGTCAAAGAGAAGAACCAGCTCCTAAAGACTTCAGGACATTTTGAGATTTTTAGTCTTTTACCTTGTCTTCACTTTCACTGAGAAAAGTATCTGTTTGTTATGTAAGTTCTACTTGTGAAAGATCTTTGCAGGTATTAGAAGCTAATAAATAACTGCTTTAAGAACAAGTCAACATAGTCTTAGTTGAGGCAAATAATTTCTGTGTTGTTTTTTCAAATGGTTGAGGAGGGAATCACCATCCCCTCTAAATATACAAGATTTGCACTGAGCAAGTGTGTTTGTCTCTGAGGAGCCTTCTGCTTCTAAGATTATTTTTACTTTTAAAGTATAGCATTCAAACCAAACATTAGAATTAAAAAAGGAGTCAAAATGTAAATATTAAATAGGGTATTCCTTTGCAATTTTTGTGTCCCTACTGAAGATTATTCTCCATATAATAGCACTTTGCTAAATGTTCAGTCATTTTAAACTGTGGTTTATCTTCCAATTAATAATATAAAATATTTAATAAAATGATGCAGTTAATACTTTAAAAATCTGGGGCAATGCCCACCTCATGATAGCACAATATTCCATTATGGTCTCTCCATGTCATTTCATCATTCTTAGTGATTAATAAAAACATTGACATTCAAAAATAGTTATTGAAAATTTACTAAGGAAAAACATTCTGGATTATGTACTAGGCTTGAAGTATGATTAAATATGCTTTCTTTGGTGACTTTTAAATATCAATAATCAAATTGGGACACATAACAAAATTCAATATAAGATCTCAAAGTGACTCAAGAGATTTAGGAATTTAGACTTAACTTTTATTTCTTTGGTTAGTTATCACCTTCAGTGGTAATAATTTGAACAGAAATTAGTTCTAATGAAAACAAGAGCAAATAAGGTAGAAACATCTCAACTAATTATTCTATCATTTTTAATGCAAAAGAAATAAAAGATTATACATGTGCCTCTCTCTAGTGAATGCAAACATCTCAAAATATTTCTATGAACCTCAAAAAAATGGATATTCAGACTTAAAAAGACTTCATGTTTCAGATATTTGCTAGTTAAAGAGTTTTCACAGTAATCAAAGCCCTTACCAAAAATAAAAGTCCAGGTCCAGACGGCTTTCCAAATGAATTCTACAAAACATTCAAAACTGAATTAGTACCGATCCTACACAGACTATTTCAAAAAATCGAAAAAGAAGGAGTTCTACCAAAC
>JAGFMF010011589.1:639830-686780 GCA_019455555.1 Galemys pyrenaicus | reverse complement strand
CTCCCCGCTCTCTGTGGTGAATCCTCTCACCCCCCTACACCTCTGGCCTGTACCCCAGTGCTTGTGTGCATAAATAAATAAATCTTTAAAAAAAAAATAAAAATAAAATAAAATAAAATAAATTGTTTATTTTTAATTTATTTTAATATAGATTTATTTAAATCTAAAGGAATAAGAAATTAAGATTTACTAATATTCCATTTATAAATAAGTGAGACATCCTAATTCACTCTGTATTTCAGCTGTTAGGTATCACATATAATACTAAAAGTCTCTACAATGTAGACACTGATAGTTGTATTCTTACCCTTCAAATCTTCAATATTTTATAAAGTATTTTGGTTTAGGTTAAGATTTAAGGAGAGTATCTAGTTCTAGATAATCTAACCTTAAAAAAATCACTTTAAAAGGCTTTACACACAAAGTGCAGAAAGTATTAATGTAAACACAAGTGAACAAAAAAAATGGGAAGCCAACATTTTTCTCTGCTCTTAAACCTGGCTTTTCTTAAGCCACATTAGAAAAAAAAATTACTTTAATAATCTGTGAGATACTCAAACCACAATAATATAGCATTCAAGAGTCAATGCTGCTTTAAATTTATGATGCCTATGTGATGACATTCAAGCTGAAATGAAGACTCTGAGACACAGAATAAAGGTCTAATCTACAGATTTCTGAAATTATAATCTAAATTGCTGGTCCTACATATAGTTCACAGGGGAGGACAGGGAACCAAACCTCAAAAAATTTTTTTTTCTTTTAAGGGAATACAAAATGGGGAATAGTGAAATAAAGCTTAAATACCATTGGAAGTACAAGGTAAATCAAGATCCCAGTAATACAAAACTAGCAAAGAAAAGGGTTCTTGTAAGTACAAGAGGAAAAAACACTGTCAACAGCTACAAGATCACAAAGGAAAGGATCACCAGCAACATTGAAAAAAGAACAAAGTGGTTAACAGAATTACCTGGGTTCTAATCCCAAATTGTGCAAATCTATGTGATTTTAGATTACATAGATTTATATTCAATTTCTTTTTGAGGTAGTTAGTAGTTATTATTACCAATTTATGGATAAGTTTACTAAGACAAGGAAAGCTGAATAATTTAACTAAGGTTCCACAGCTAATAAGCAGGATAACTAGGATGCAAACCCAGGAAAACGGGATTTAAAGATGTTAACATCATAAATTACCTCATGAGGTAGTTCTGAGAATTAAATGAGAGAACCCATGTAAGGTACTTAGAATAGAGCTAAGCACACAAACTGAACTCAAATAGTAGCCATTTACACATTAGTACAATCACCATTGTTATCATTTAAAACTTTAGGATTTAGTACCACAACTGAGTTCCAGGAGACTATTATGGACTAAGGAAAAGAAAAGTGAAAAACAGCAATGCCAAGAGGAAAACCTGTGGAAAGAAAAGACTTGAGCATTGTTACAGGCTAAGGAGAGGAACAGGCTAAAGATGCTGACAAATCAAACGGATTCAAAAAAGAATAATAATCTAAGATCTCAAAGACTCTAGGAAATAAGATAAAGAGCACCAAGGAGGGGTTAATCTAAGATACAAAAAAGAAAAGCGCTTCCTCTAATATTGTATCAAAGATAAAGGGCAAATATAAACAGACAAGACCATGAAGGAAGACAATAGGGTTGTTCCTGCTATGTAACATGTATTTTCTCCATGAATTACAACTGTAATATCATCTGTGTAGTATAGGAGGATGGGATCTTGTTGGGACAGGAAGCTTTAAGGAAAGAGTAAATCTGGAATAATCACACAGAGAAAGAAAAGGGACTAGCTACTACCAAAGCACTACTAAAAAAGCTCAGATCACCAACACAGATCTATTATAGTATCACTGATCAGGCTAAAAGATATTATAATGTAGCCTTCCTTTAGTTTTTGTAAATATCTGAAAGTACACATAGGAAGTCTCTGGCATTCCATTTATTTTTTTGTGGACACTTATAACAAAAACAAGATCTTTAGGACAGTAACATAAAACAATGAAATAATTTAAGCTTTTGTACTTGAAATAATACACATTTAGTGGCTCTGAAACAGAACTCACCAATAGGTCATTAAGTTTATTTAAAGTGAACTTGAGAACTCCAAAATTATTTTTCTTTTGCATTTATTATGCAATTAACTATTGCAAAAATACAACACCATCCTCTCCAAAGTGATGAAAGTAAAAAGGGCAACATCCCACCAGCTTTTTTTTTTTTTTCCATCAGCTTGTTTAATATTAACTATTGGGCTGGAAATTCTTAGGTCTTTTCTTAATGGCATATTTTTAAATATCCCCAAAATAGACACCCAGATAAAACAATGAGACATACATTATTCAAACCAAATAACTTTTCTCTTTAATATTAAACTAGTTTGGACAAGAGAAAGTTACTTTGTTAAATGTCTTCTTTAAATATGCATTGCTTCTTTACTTAGAAAATATTAATTTGGTTCTATTTTTCCCATTAGACACACACACAAAAAAAATCAAGACATTAAAATCTAAAATGCCAGCTTGTCTGTCACAGTCTGCCTGTAAATGTTAAAGGAAGGAAGGATTATAACACTGTTACTTTAGCAACATTCTCTATTATGGTAGAAAAGTGGTTAGGTAATCTCTATAATTCCATCAATGATTTACCTATTGAAAATATATCTCCACGTTTCCACTATTTTGTCTTCATTATTATTAACACTAAACATTTCAAGGCCTTCAACAAAAATGGGCACAAATGGTATTTTAAAGCTCACAAGGCAAATCTTTGTTCAAATTATGTTGAAGGAAAGAAACTATAACTGCAAAAACAAAATTATTTTACACTACTTTACAGAGACTACTATTCTCAACAGCATTTGTTTTATGACAGCCAAATTTTTAGTTTTCTTATGCATGCCCATAATAAACGTAACAATGACATGCAACCTAATCTGCCACTGTTTAAAGACCATTTAATTGGGTTGCTGGGCTGTTTTTAAATTTTCCCAGTAAATTTAAAAAAAAAAAATCCCTCCTCATACATTGTTTGTTTGAAATAGGCCCTTTGTAAAGGATTATTTTCCCACTTTCCTCAATCTGTTTGACTTCGTGTTTGTAAAATCCAGGGCTCAAGATAAAAATCTACCTATTTTAAAGAGCTATTATCAAGGAAATGAAAATCTACAGACTTTAAAGAGTTATTACCAAGTAAATCAACTTTCAACCTAGTCACCTCTTTATCCTTCTTGCATAAAAATGTTGGGATGCTTAAAGATTTGCACTACCCTCACTCCACCTCACCCTTTAAACACAGGTTTAGTGCATCTCAGTGGCACCATCACAAGTACTATCTACTACATTTCTGTAGAGAAGTTTCAGAAGATGTGAAAATAAGAAATACTACAGAGACTCGAGTTTTACATTAGACTATTATCTAATAAAGATGAGAGCGCGCGCCAAAGAGGGGTGGAGCACACACTTGTGTCAGTGCCACTGTGATTCCAGCAGATTTGAGTAAGCTTAGATACGAACAAAATCCAGGGGTGGGTTCATTCACAGTGACATCAGTCTCACGATCTACTCTGAGCAACTTCAACTATGAATGAGGACAGAATTTAGAGAAACATCCTGCAGAGAGAAAAGCCCATTGAGATTTCTCCGGAGGCACTCATCCTCACGGACCAGAAGCTCGCGCTAGCTTTCCCGGGGAGTTCCAGGTTTCAGAACATACACTGCGTCTCAGGAGGGCACCCGGAGAGGTGGTCACCACCCTAAGGTGGGACCACCTGCCAGCTACGGGGTACGGGGACCGCAAGTGTGAGGGTCAGCGAGGCGCGGCGGCGCCACTGCAGCTGCAGCCCAGGCGCCTGCCGGCGGCACGTGTGCGGGGATACACCGGCCAGGCTTGCAAAGTGCCGGCTGAGGTCCGGAGACCGCGTGGGAGACCAGAGCAAGTTGAGCTGCGCCCGGGAGCTGCCGCGCCGGGGTCCGAAGCCCCGAAGGAGGCGAAAGCAGCCCGCCGGGGGAGCTGACCAGACGAGGAGCCCACAGAGGGGCGTGCGCCCACACGTGCGCGAGCGGCAGGTGCCCGGGGGCGGCGCGTGCACGCTGGTGTGCGCGAGCGTGTGCGCGTGTGTACACACGGCCACGCGAAGGAGGCGGCACCGGCCGGCCGGCTCGAGGCGGGAGCTCGGGCGAAGGGCGTCGCGGCACACACGGCCCTGACCCCCGCCCCCACCCCATCCCCACCCCGTACCCCCAGGACCCGACGGGCCGGTTACCTTTCTCCTCTCTCCACACCTTTTTCTTCTTGTTGCTGGGGTACATGTTGCCGTGGGGGTGGCTGGCTTTAAGCTGCAAGTTCCCCAGGCTCACGGGCAAACAGGGTGTGTGTGGAGTGGGAGGGTGGGAGTGGGCACTCGGGAGCGAAAAAGTGAAAGAGGCTGCGCGTCCGTCCCACGCCGCTCTCTGCTCTCCAGTCGCCGCCCTCCTCCCTCAGCCCGCGCTCGGCTTCGGCTCCCACCCGCCTCAGCCCCGCAGCGGCCGCCACAGCAGCACCTCAGAGCCTGTCAACTAGGTCACGCCTCGCGCTAACCTAACACCCGCGCAGACCCCGCCTCCAAGCCGAAAGCCAGGGCCGACTCCCATTGGCTGCACCGCCCGCCGCTCTCCGCTTTCCAGTCACCGGGCTCCCGGACTACGACTCCAGGGCGCAGGCGCAAGCGCAGGCTCGGGCCCGACGCGAGGACGTTGGGGATCGGGAGGGGGAGGAGCCAGAACACGAAGGGGCAGGGGATAACCTCGCGACTGGGCGGGGCATAGAGCAGGCGCTTGGGAGGTGACTGGTGCTCCTGCTAATATCGCCCTCTAGGTGGCTGTGAGGGCGTGGCCTAAAGGGCCAGGTGTGGCACTCTGAATTTTGCCAGATAATCTGAAGCTTTATTCTTGGTAAGCAGATACAACCTAAAGAAGCGGCAGGATTGGGAAATGGTCCCAGACCATATACAGTCTGGTCCTTGAACATATGGTAAAAATTACACATTTCCTTAGAGTTCGGCAAAATTGGGAAAGAACAAAGATAACAGAGAACTGGACTACTCAAGTGTTTAAAAGAGCTGGTAAATCGTCACTAATATGTTATACTGGAAACAAAAGTCTTACATAAAAAGCAGGTTGAAAATGAGCATTAAAAGAGCCAAGTCATGGGCCTCTCTGGTGGCGCAGTGGGTTAAGCAATGCATTATGAAGCAAACCGCAGCCACTGCAGCACGAGTTCGATCCCTGCTGCCAGCCAGGGAGGGGACCCACATGGCAAGGCAGACCTCTCCTGCTGTGCCCGCTGCTCCCCTCAGCAGTGTGTTTCAGTCAGTCTGCCTGTTCTGCTCCCCACTCTGTCTCTGGTGGATCCTCTCTCCACACACACCTCTGACCTGTACCCCAGCTCTTGTATGCATAAATAAATAAATCTTTAAAAAAAAAAAAAAAGAGCCAAGTCATCTACCATTTTATTCCCCCCCCAAAAAAAAAATTGTTTTAATTGAAGGCCCTGGTCCAAAGAACTGTTTGATTCTGGGTGATACAAATTTGTCAGGGTCCCCGTTGCACTGTAAGTCTAAGATGACCTAGGGTTTAGAGAAAGTTTGGTAAAACCTCCTCCACACATTTATTGAGTTTCTAAGCATCAGACGATTCACAAAACTGACTTGATAGGTGCAATAAATCCACATTTGACAGCCGGAATGCTATGTTATATGCTTTGTACTTAAGCCAGGTAAGAACAAATAATTATTTGGAACACCTTTTTTAATTAATAAAAACAAAGTAAAGGAGGAAAAACTGTAAAGCATGAGATGTTTTGAAAGACAAACCTTGAAAACTGACTATATCGAATCATCCAGGAGAGGAAGCGAAGTTATAAGTGACAACCTGGCGGTGAAAAGCACAAAGGAATGTGGTGATGGACAATGGGTGCTTTGGAGGTGGGAGAACTATATTGAGGGGGGAAGTCATATGTTGTCCAAAATTTAAATTTAAAGAAACGAAATGTTTTTCATAACAGGATGCTTTCATTGTCTCTGTTCTTCATTTAATGCATGAAACATATAAAAATTTATTTGACTGAGAGAAGTAAGGAAGACTTCTAGAAGGAAATGACATTTGAGCTAGTAATTTTAAAAATCCCATTTATTGACCCTGGAAATAAAAGGAAGACTCATTCAAGACACATTACCAAGAAAGAATTTTTTTAAAATGGTTAAGTAAAAGATTTGGGGAAGAGGATTAGGAAGATAAAGAAGATAAGGGTTTCATGAGATCATAAGGAGAAGAGCAATATTATTAACAACATTAGGCAATACAAGAACACTTGCAGATTTTGTGGAAAGATATTGAGTTCTTATTTTAAAATGCTAAATATAAGGTGTCTCACCTAGCCTTCTGTTACAACAGGGATATTGCTTCTGCTGCAACCTAGTACTAATTCTGTGCTTTCTTAGGAACATTATACTACTTATTCTTTCTATTATATCAACTCAGAGAAGTAGAACCATCTATCATCTTTCAAATTTTCTCAAGTCTCTCCCTTGTTATAAAAGAAAAATTAAAAAAATAAAAAACCTTCAACTTCACAACCTCTGCTACTTCTTCTTTTTAAAAAGTTGTTAATACCTGCTGTATCAATTTCCTTACATCCCACTTCTGCCCTTCTCTCATCTCTAATCTGGGTTCTATCCTATCAGTCAACTGAAATAGTTCTTACTAAGGTGATCAATGACCTTTGTGTGCAATTTCATGGTCATGCACCAGTATTTCTTTTAAGACCTCTCAGAAGAATTTAACACTTTAACCTCTCATTTCTTGCAGGATTCTTTTCCGTTTATTTCCTAATCATTCTGTTTCTCCCCGTGTGGTCGTTCCTTTTCAGGCTCCTTTGCTAGCCCATCTTCCTTTTCAGTCATTACATCTTGGAGTTTTTTTAACACTCAAAACTATCCCCTTGTCTCTTTATAGTTTCTCTTTGAATAATATAATCTGTATTTATGACCTCAGTTATGACACTGATTATCAGTCAGGGGCAGTTGTGTACCCCAGAAATCATTGGCATCATTGGTATCACAAGGGGGGAAAATACTACTGGCATCTAGTGGGTATACACCAAGAATACTAAGTGTCCTACAAAACACAAGACAGGCTCCAAAATAATTATCTTCCCAAAAGTGTAAGCATTGCTGAAGATGGGAAACCCTGACTCCAGTGATTCCTAACATTCTTATCTAGACAGAAAAATTTTCTTCTTGAACTTAAAACTATATATGACAACTGATAATGGATCTCAACTTTAAGATGTGTCTTATGTACTGGTTAAAAATGACCTAAAGCCAAATCACCTGGACTCAAATCCTAAGTTTACCATTGATAACTAATGAGCATTGGCAAGTTATTCAAATTCTCTGTCTTGTTTGTTTGTGGGGTTTTTTTTTGTTTTTGTTGTTTTAATATATTATTATATAGCAGAGGATAATGTAGTATTTGTAAGATTGATCTTAGGACTAAATTAAAATGATGTTAGGACCTCTCCTGCTGTGCCCGCTGCTCCCCTCAGCAGTGTGCTTCTGTTGATCTGCCTGTTCTGCTCCCCGCTCTCTGTGGTGAATCCTCTCACCCCCCACACCTCTGGCCTGTACCCCAGTGCTTGTATGCATAAATAAGTAAATCTTTAAAAAAAAAGAATTATATTGTCAAATATTATAGCGTAATCTCACCCATTGTAAAACATTCAATGGTGGTCTTTGCTATAGACTGAACTGTGTTCCCCAAAATCATATGTTGAAACCCAAGCCCCCAGTATGATTATATCTGTGTACAGGATCTTAAAGAGGTATTAAAAGTTAGATCAGTTAATAAGGGTGGAGCACTAATCCACAAGACTGCAGCCTAATAAAAGGAAGAGCTATCTCTATTTTTGTCTACATCTTTATCTGTTTCTGTCCCTAACTTTAGTCACTCTTTTCCCAACTCCCAACACCTCAATGTGAAAACATACTGAGGAGTTAGTGGTCTGTAAGCTAGGAAGAGAGCCGTCACCAGAACTAGCCCATAGTGGCACAAGAAAAGTTGTATTCAAGAACGTAGAAAATAATTTCAATTTCATTTTCAGTAAAAACGGTGACTTTTTTAAAGATGTTTGTGGTCAGGAATGTCATGTATCTCACAGAGATCAGGTAGGATGTGAATAAAGAGAAGCTAATTGTATTTATAGTCTATGTAAATTTGTGAAAATAAAATATAATTGAAGAGTAAGTGGGAGGTAACAAGTCAGAAGCAATGATTATGAACAATTCTTTTGAGATGTTTAGAAGCTAAAGGATAAGTAAATATAGTAGTTGGAAGAATACTGGAGTTAAGGGAAAATTTTTCTACAGAAAATTGAATGAAAGGTTTTAAGTCAAGAAGGTTAGTGACTGAAAAAGAGGGGAGGAGAGAAAAATAGACTTAAGTACTAGAGAAAGTAGATTTAGAAGGAATCAAAAGAGAGAACAGGCTTGAATTTAGAATACAGAAAGAACATTTCATCTTTTGGGATAAATTAGAATGAATACTTGGAGAATGAATAGATGGAGATTTAAAAAATGTTAAATAAAATGGAAGAAGTTCAAAGAAAGGTAAATAACCTTAATTTCCGTAATTAAGGCAGAATCATCTGCTAAGAGATGCTGACAATTCTAAATACTAGAGAGAACTGAAAAAAAGTATTTTGGGGGGGAATGTTTAATGAAAGATATTTAAGAGATTAAGTTACATTAGGCACATTTTAAAAGTACAGAAGTTAGAAAAGTCCCATTTTGAAGTCCATTGGTGAAAGGAAAAGACATTAGGGACTCTGATAGACTGAATAATGGTTCCAAAGACTGCCAGGACATAGTCTTTGTCAACTATGAATGTTGTCTTATTTGGCAAAAGGACTTTGATAATATGATTAAAAATCTTGAGCTGGAAAGATTATAATGGTGGGCCCTAAATGTAATCATAGTGTCTTTGTGAGAGGGGTGAGTTGGTAAGTAGACTACAGAAGTGAAGCAAAGAGATGACTATGCAAGGACTGGAGTGATAGGGTCACAAGTCTAGTAGTTCAGGGAGCCAATTAAAACTGAAAAATACCAGACAAGGAATAGATTGTCCCTTGGAGACTCCAGAAGGAACTAGACCTGCCCTTGAATTTAGTCCTGTAATAATCCTTTTGGACTTCTGACCACTAGAACACATTTCTATATTAATCCATTTAACTGGTGGTAATTTGTCACAGTAATGGGGAATTTATAAAGGGACTTTAAAGGGAGTAAACCTGTAAATTTAAAGCAAAAAGAAAAATGTCTGTTTCTGAAGTAATGACCTGAATAAACTGTGCAGATACATTTTAGGCAAAAATCTCTCAAATAGCTTCATTCATATTAAATATACTTAGTATTTTTATACTTTCACCTAAATATTCATTTTGATTTCTGGTTCTAGCCTTGAGGTCTCATACTTGTGAAATGTCCATATTGTTTAAAATAGTAAAGAAGGCATTTAAAGCACCTTTTCATTAAAGTTTAATGAAACACCTTTTTAAAAAGTCATTGATGATTTGAATTTGTCTGCTATGGCCCACTAAAAACTTAACAGTTTCTTAATTATCAAAGGATAAATATTTTTACCTGATAAGGGGCTAAAAAACTTTGACTCATGTGTTTCTTGTCTACTGTAATTTTAAGATGCTAGATTAAAGGGATGATATTAGATTATATCAAGGATTGTATTGGAACTGGAAACAAACCTGGCAAAAAGGGGGTGACTCTTTTTGTGTAGCTCATCCCCCACATGCTTAAGAATATAGCACGCATAGACATATAGAGAAACAAAAAGAGTTTATTCACACTGAGAGTGAAGAAAAAGGGAGAAAGGAAAAAGAAAAAACTTATTGGATGGCACATGGCCAGAAGATAGCATCCTACCGTAGAGAGTGACCACTGAGCAGAGATCAGAGTCCTGACTGAAGCCATCAAAGCAAGATGGCAACTCACTGCTGAGCAGAGACTAAGATCAAAGCTGAAGCTTTTCTTCAAAGACAGCAGTTGCCCAAAACAACATGAGTGTGATGCTACCCATGAGAGACCGGAGCACAATAAGGGATGAGAGTGGCCCTATTCTCTGTCTTCTGTCCTTGTGACGGTGGTTTGGCCACATCCTTAGTTCCCAGCAAACCCTCTCAAAACACCAGAGGATTGAGCCATTCACCCACTGGCTCAGAGTTATTGTTTCTTCCCATTAACAAATTGTGTTTTCACATAAGTACAACTTACACCTCTGAAGGTAAAATAAAAATAAGAACTTCCATGAGCTCTGAAACATTATTTGAAGACTAGTATGAACATGTACAAATTGGACACTTGCTCCCTTTACTTTCAGAGAGCAACTCCTACCCCTTGTCTCCTATAAGAGTGGTAGCAGACTAGATATAGTTTATTCCCCCACCTTGCTTTCTCCAACAACTACTTTCATTCTGGGTTGAAAGGAACTTCCTAGCAGCTCATTGGTCAGAGTAGGAAATGGTTACTTAGCAACAAAGCCCTGTCCCACACAGAGCTGAAAAGAGGAATCTTGTGGGCCAGCCATCTAGTTCTGCCTGTGTTACAGTGAAGAGGTGCTGCCTAGGAGAAGATGAAGCCCTTGTGCCTCTTAATAGAGATACTGATAATTCTTGGGGTAACAATGAAAAGTAAGTTTTTCTTCCCATGTGGTTCTCTCTGAGGGTCTTCTTAATGGCATTAAAGGTAGAAACTGATTAGAAAATCAGAAGTAAACTCACTATATTCCCAGTTAACACCACTTTATAAGTATGAAATGTATGTAATAAAATAGATAGTGATGATACTCTCTCATTTAGGACAGTATTTGGGAAGGGCATTTCTGTATGTATATACCTGAGTACATGAGAAAGAGGTAGAGAGAGAGAGTAAAAATTGAGCAAATATACTAGGAAAGCAGTATAGTAATTTTTATAAAGTAGGGATACTTGAGAGAAGCTGGTAAGTTTTGTTAAATCTAGAATATCATGAAGATCTCGTTCCAGGATTTTAAGGGAAAATATAAAAGTCAATCAGTAGTGGCATGCAATAAATTTATAATCTTGTAATTTTTAAATCTTTTCACGATAGCATTTCTACTGCCAAAGTATTTTCTAAGTAATCCTCTCTTGAACTGGAAATTATTTTCCAACTTATATCTCTAGACATTTTTTAGTTAATTTCTGATCAATCTTCAGATAACTTAGTCATCATGAATTCAATTTAAGAAACATCGTTTTGCAATTAACCCAGAAATGGAGATTGGTGTAACATCTAAGAGTCAATTAATGTAATATACTATGCCAAAAGAAGAAAATATAAAGAACACATGATCGTTTAAATTGATTCAGGAAAAAAAGCTTGTATACTGTTTTTTCATTTGATGCTCAGTGTACTGTGATTTCACATAAATAAAAATATTGGATTAGGGTGGCCTCTCTGGTGGCACAAGGGGTTAAGTCTCAACACTAGGAAGCTATCTGCAACACAAGTTCTATCCCTAGCCAGGGAGCTAACCCACATGGTGCAGCAGACCTCTCCTGTCTCGCCCACTGCTTCTCTCAGCAGTGTATTTCAGTCAATCTGTCTGTTCTGCCCCCCACTCTATCTCTGGTGAATCCTTTCACCCCTAGTCCTGCACCTCTGACCTGAACCCCAGCTCTTGTATGCATAAATAAATAAAATAAATCTTTAAAACATATTGGAATAGGGACATGCCATAACACTGTGACTGTTTCTGACCTTGCATTCACCTACAGAAAATTCTTTTAAAAATTTACTGAGATTATTTTCTCTTTTGTTAAGTCCTTAGAATACAGTAAATTATTATCATGGAAAGAATGAGCATTATATTCCAAAGTATGGCTTAGAAAATGGAATAAAACTAAAAGTATGTTTTTCTCCATCATCCCAGATCCTGATTTAAGACAGTGTAAGGTATATAACTGAGGCAGAGAAAAGACATTGGCAGGAATTCTGACTCTAGATCATAAAAGGTCCAAGGTTTCTCTACACTATCTCTTTCTATAGTAATTTCTCACTGTTATTCATTCTGAAATTATAAAACATAAAACAGAATAAAGTTAAACTTTTAAAATATATATATAAAGTAACATTCATGGCAGCCCTCTCTCCTGACACCCAGCTAGCAACTTTCTACCAAGATGAAAAACACAAGTAGCTCATTGATCTCAACACTAATCAGCAGTCAAAAAGCAGTGACCTAGCGATCTTGTTGGGGTTCCTGTCAGATCCCAGAAAAACACATAAAGGCTAATTCCTAGATATATGGGAGAGCATGCGGAACTTCAGAAAAGAATATTTCTGCTTCATAAATATTCTTGCAAATTACCAGTGCTTCTTTGAATATATTATGAAATCTAGGATTTCTATGTTATCTTTATTTCATTCAATACTTTTACATTATGCTCTAAACATGGAAAGAATCAACTGAAACCATCTGGAGCATATTACCTTGAAGGGAAGGAGAAAAATCAGGTATATTATGGCAACATCATTGCCTACTCGAGAGGAGTTTGATTGCTGGGTTATGTCACATATATGAAGAACCCTCATTTTTTTTTTGCCTTGCATATTTTTTAATATAATTTTTTTAATTTACATATATTTGACATCAATTGTAATCCCCATGTATTCCCCATCACCGTTAACACCAGTGCACCATCACCTCAGTCCCCCATGCTCCCTTCTGCCCTCCACCCTCCGCCTATTCCCTCCTCATCAAGTGTCCCCAGTTTGTCCTTGTCTTTTCATTTTTGGTTTTTGTTTCTTTCTTGTTATTATTATTATTATTGTTCTTATTCCTTTCCTTGAGCCTTATTTGGGGAAGAACCATCTGGTATTTTTCTTTAGCCTTCTGACTTACCTCGCTGAGCATAATCCCTTCCAGTTCCATCCATGGAACCCTCATTTGATGTCTGAATTTTCCTGAAAAATGTAGGGCTTTGTCTGTATTCATATTTAAGATTCATACAAAAGTAACCATTACTACAGTATACTATTCTTTGGAAACATCCAGTAGGGAGAGGGAAGTCCTCAATTCGGGATAGTGGGGAACAGACCCCTTTGCTAAATCCATTCATGCCAACGCGTCACCTTTACTTGGGATTGCTCAGGCTGTTTTGATGAATTGTCTTCTTTTGACATGTTCTTAAGATTCCCTTTTCTCTGTATAAGAGTTCAAGTATATCTCTTATCACATACCTGCCACAAGATTTTTCTCTGCTAGTGACAGCATTTTACCTGTACCTAACCAATGCTAAGAGCTACTTCCCATCTACTGAGAATATTTTCTCAAGAACACCAAATAGTCCAATGATTACCAACTCAATGTTGGCTCATGACTTTTGTTACTTTACGTCTTTGCAGCTTTTGACACTGGTCATCATCAACTTTTCCTCTATACCTCTGTAGAATCTTTTAAAACTCTTACTAGTTTGCTTTCCCAATCCTCCCTTTAAGTATTATGATCAAAATTTAGTGTTTGGTTCTTGTTCTTCATACTGTGTGACTCAGGTGCTCTTTCCTAAGCTCCACAGCTTCATTTATATGTATATATACAAACTTCATCTTCCTCTTAATCTCGAGACCTGCAAACCAGCTATATGAGTGATGAACAAGAAATGGACTACAATGTCTTAAATTAAAAATTGTATTCCTCATAGAATCATTCCTGAGTCTTCTCTTGCTAATGGCATCGATATCCCTCTCCACTATAATACCTCTCAAGTACAAAATCAGAACATCATATGATCAGTTATAATACCCTAAGTATCATTTGACTCAATGTTTCTATGACTGATAGGACTCAGACTAAGAGTGGGCAATTGATTCACCAAAGTCATTCTTCAATAGTTGTGGAACCAGAATCTCCTAATTCTTTACTGATATTCCTTCACCAAGTCCTATTGATTCCACAGTGATTCTCACACACACACACACACACATATACATATATATCTATCACAACTTTTTGATCTATTCATTTGTTTGGGGTATTTGTTTACAGATCTTGACTATTTTAAATAATGCTGTAATAACCATAAGAGTATAGGTTTCCCTTTGAATTAGTGTTTTTATGTCCTTTGGGTAGAGTCTTAAGAGTGGAATCATGGATCATATGGTAGATTCATTTTCAGTGTTTCGATGGTCCGCCACACAGTTTTCCATAGTGGCTCGATGAGTTTATATTCCCACCAACCATGGAGGAGTGTTACTTTTTCTCCACATCCTCACCAGAATTTGTTAAAAATGACAAATTCTTGGAAACATATACAACAATCCAGAACTGAATCAGGATGAAATAACAAACTAAAGAGACCCATCATGACTAATAAAATTGAAACAATTTCAAAAGACTCACAAAAACAAAAGCTCTGGGCCATACTGATTCACTCATGACTTTTTTAAGTCATTATAACAAATTTATATTACAGACCTATTATAACATTAGGTACCAGGTTCCAAGTTATAATGGGACAAATATGTGCTAGAATGGTAAATAAAATTTGTATATTAGAAAAAGAAAAGGACATTCCAAATTAGAAGTGCACAAAAAGAGAATGTGTGTAAGAATGAGCAGAGTAAGAATGAGAATGATACATATGGAGTAGGAGCATATGACCAGTTCAAGAAGAGCAGAATATGGTTGGAGATAAATTAAGAAAGCAAAAGAAACTACCATTAAAACAAAATAGACACTCCACTAAATGGGAGAAAGTTTTTCACATAATACATCTGATAAGGTGATAAAATTCAATATAAAAAAAAACAACTCATACAACTCCAACAAGAGAAAAACAAAGAACCACATTCACAAAAGAAAAAAAAAAAATAAAGGGGGCATAAGAACTAAATAGACACCTCTGCAAACAAGGCATACACATGACCAACAAGTACATTAAAGAATGTTCAACATCATGTATCATCAGGGAAATGAAAATCAAAACCACAATGTGAAAATGTAATGTCACCTCACTTCTATGAGGAAGGCCCATATCGGGGTGGGGAGAACAACAAATCTGGGTACAAATCTGGAGGAAAAGGAAACTTCATGCACCGTTGGTGGGAAGGTAGACTGATCAAGCACCTATGAAAAATAGTGCAGAACTTCCTCAAAATATTAAAAATAGACCTACCATTTAATCCTTCAATTCTTCTCCTAGCTATCTGTCCCAAAGTATTCAAAACCACTAATTCAAAAGGATATATGTACTCCTGTGTTCACTACAGCACTATTTACATTAGCTAAATTATGGAAGCAACATAAGTGTCCAACAACAGAGCGGTGTATTAAGAAGGCACCATAGGTTGGAGGGGGTCACAGTGGTCTACAGTGAAAAACTACAGATGCTTTGGTGGTGAATATTGTTTGGTGACATACACTTGAGGAGTTGTGAACCTACTCCCCTAAATCAAATGCAGTGTGTAAACTGATGTTACCACACTAATAAAGAATGGGGGGAAAAATGAACTTATTTTTCTATGGTGAAAGGAAAATGAGGTCTGATTATTGAGGACTTTATATTGCCAGGATGAGAAAACTAAAAGAAACATTAATAAATGCCAAATTCTTGTCAACTACTGTCATATACATATCTCATTGAATTCTCCATACAACTCCTCCCACATCCCACCTACAATTGTACTCTGGATGTAAGACAAGAATAATTTTCCTTATTATATGAGTGAGAACACAGACTCATATATATTATGACTTACTCAATATCAAATAGCTAGAAAGGGGTAGGATCAGAAATTGATCCAATCTTCTGACTCCAAGCCCAGTGCTTAATCCACTGCATCCTAAGTGTTTATTAACATTTTACTTGACATAGCAAATAGCAACTTGAAGACACTTGAATAAGGAAATCACAGCATATTCTCAACTGGCATGTATTTCTCATAAATAGTAGTTTAATAATGGGAGCAGGATAGATCAAAACACTAAGGGGTGATATGATACAGAACTGGTACTTGGGAGACTATTTTAAGATCTGGTAGTCATGTCATAAAGTCCTGGACTGGGTTAGTAGCAATGATGATGGACTAGAAGTTACAACTCAATGAAAAAAACCCAAAATTTTGCCAGGATATTGGCATGGGGCAAATGAAAAATTACCAATGATTGTGAATTAGGGAACTGATGATCTCCACAGGGCTAAAAATTAGAGAGTTCTGACTTAACTGAGAGAGCTCAAGAACAACAGTAATTTAGTTTGGGAACATTGGGACTTAAAGGTAATAGGAGTATATCCAACCTACCTTAGCCTATTCAATCATATTTTGGGCAATTTCTTAGCCATTGCTGACAATGAAAAATATAATTTCAATGTCCCTATTCTTCATTAAAATTCAAATGTATAACTATCTATTAAAAAATTCAATGAAAGCTGTTCAATGTATGTCCTTGAGTTTAAAAATTTTGTTGCCCCATTTCTAAAAGACACATCATATTTCATACTGTCCACTAACAAAAGCAGTATACTTTACATACATGTATTAATGTATATATATACATTATAAATTTTATTCCACAAACCCAAGTGTGCAAGAAACATAACTTTCTTAAATTTTTTTTTCTTTTTTTTGAAGTTTATTTTTTTATTAATATAAATTTTTTTTTAAATATACATATAGTTGCCATCAATTGTAATCCCCATCTGTTCCCCATCACCATATCACCAGTACACCATCACCTCAGTCCCTCGTGCTCCCATCTTCCCTCTTAAATTTTAATAATAGAATTTCATTTCTCTTTCATGCTATCATAGTAGAAATTACTTCTTGGTCCCACTCCAACTCTCTTCCTCCTAGCCCAGGGAATCTATTCTCATTTTAAGAAGAGGGCACAGAAGACTTTATGCTACTTTGATTTTACTTATCAGGTATTGTACATCCATTCTACTGTCTGGGTATAGATCTTTTCTTTTTTAAGTGCCAAGAAGAGACTTATTTCTTTTATTTTGTCACTTCATTCTTTTTTCTGACTCACCAGGGAGCTCAATGATTGAATGGGAGAAAAAATACACAAGGCACAAAGAAAAATACCAGGAAAAATAATTTCAACATTACCATTATATTTTCCCATTTGTAATTTGAATTTCTCCCAAATTATTTCTCACATAATCAAGAATTAATATGTGCTAGGCACAATGCCAGACACATTGCATAAATTGTGCAATTACCCTTCAAGTTTGCTATTATGTTCTTTACTTGGACACTAGGATATAACAGACTTCTGGAAGAAATACTTTGAGCAATACTGAGTTATCAACCTTCTCTGTGCAGTTTAAACTATAAAGACTAACATAAACAAAAGAACTTTTCATTCACCGTTACCCTAGTCCCCCCATAACTTTAATATTTATGGAAATTTTGTATTTTTTGATCTAATGAAACTGAGAAGTGAACTAAAGGTAATAAAATACCCTTTTCAAGATATTGACATTACATTATGCTTTCCCAAAAAGTCTACTATATTAATATAACTAAGTCATTAGTCTATTGTTCAGAAGCAGAAAGTACATAAAATATCAAAATATATTTAATTTCTATAATAGACTAGTATCTTCATTATTTATTATAATCCTTCTATTATAAATCTCATTCCTTTATGTATATATATTTATAAACTGATAATGTATGAGTTTGATCTAGTTATGTAGCAATAATAATTGCAAGTTGTTCCCATTACAATAATTCCCTTTTTTGTGTGTCATTCTTGCAATTATTGTTTGGTAGGAAACTGAGCTACTGTTAGTACGTAGAATATGGAGTCTTATCTGAGCAATGATAATTTAGTTAGGAACTGGTTAAATAAGAGCTGTGTCCTCATTGGACAGTGCCTTGAATGAGTGGCAGACTTACAAGTTGTATTCTTGTTAGTGAAATCAAAGAGAATGCAGTGCTTAGGAGAATAGTACCCATATGTTGGAAAATAAGATGTCATGTTTCCCTAGTATGTGAGAAAGATTCTTCTGAAATTCTACCAGAGAAAGAAATGAGACAGGACCAGGAAAGTACAGTTGTAACATAATAAAACTAGAGATCCATCAGTGTATATTAGATTGGGTGTATGTCTTTAATATTTTCTCTTTTCTTACTTGAGATTACTAATATTATTTTGAAAATGCCAGTCTATTGTTCTAGAGATGGTAAAATTAGCCAAGGAGAGGGGTTTAAAGGAAAAGGTAGTAGTTATCAGAGTGAAGGATAAAAAGCAAAAGAGAAGTCAAAAATCAGTAGATGCTACCTCAGATTCTTATATCATGTAGTTTCTTAATTTTATTTCAATAATAAAGCACTTTCCTTAATGATGCTTTTAAAAGATAGGCCTTTGGAAAGGAAATGAGAAGGGAACTGACATTATTTAGCAGACATATCTTTAATAAGACATCAAATATATACACTTGATTTCTATAGTTCTGGCACTTTAATTCTGTTCCAAGAGATAAGCACAGCTTGCTATTCATATTCTGTAGAAATTGACACTCAGAAAGGCTAAATAGCATTCAAAATAGTATATTTCAAAAATATATGAAATATTATTTCTAAACTTCATTCTTGCTGATGTTCTAAGCTAAGGATCTTACAAATCAAACTAAGAACCTAAAATCATATTTATTTTAAATCCTATTCAGTTATTATAGGAATTATTAAAATTAAACAAAGCAAAAGAAAACCTTCAAAATAATCAGTAACTAATCAAGTAGAGATTATTTTGGATTTGAAAAATAGTAAATATGGAGTTGAACCTAGTTATGGAGAAAGATGGAAATCAACAGAGGAAGTTAGTTATTATACAGTAAATAATTGGGACTTAATAGTTTACAAGCAAATATGTGTCTTGCTGGAAACAGTACTCAAGGAAAATTATACTGACTGTAGATGTATGCTAGACTAAAATTAGAACAATTGTTATTAAATTAGTTAGGCTCTTGTAGGAATGCAGACACAGGAAAATGAAAGTCTGATTTATGCTATTCTAGCCACAAAAAACAAAATACTCCCACAAAACTCCCTTTGGGAGAATATTCTCTGGACCCTTGTTTGTAGGTGCCAACCCTCATTCTACTTTCTTCTTCATTTCCCAAGGGTTTTTTTTTTTTTCCAATTTATGGAAGTATCGGTTAACCTATTTGCTTCTATTCTCAATCTGACCTGCTCTTATAATTTAGCCTCACATGTTGGAGTTGTTCTGGATCTTAATTTTGTCTTTCATCACTTGCCTCATCTTTCCCAGCCTGGGTTCCTTCTCTGGATTCTTCTGGGAATTGTGTTTTTCTGCTTTCCAGTCATTCTAGTTTGATTCCCAGGGCTTGCTTTCTTATGTAACTACCTGTCCTGGAATCAGCAGATTATATTTTCCTAGTTCCTGACATTATGCACTCACCATCTGTCCATTCCAGTCTTTGCCTCCCAGCCCAACCTTGAGATCATGCTAGAGAAATGAACTGAGGACATAATGTTGAAAAATGCATAAACATTACGGGATATAAAATCAAAGAGAAGCTATAGAATAGGAGTTTGAAAGGTTTAAGGATATCCAGGATGGTATGAAGTCACAGAAGACAGTGTTCTACACAGATTCTCAAAGAAAATATAGAAAGAAATCAGTAGTTAGTAACATATCATTACTGCATCTAATGGTCAAAGCAAATGAATCAGGTAAAACCCTATGTGAGGCATGAAACATCATTTTGGATAACTAGGAGAATCAATAAAAAATTAATGTTCAGTTTCATTGGTAGGTTTTATGAGAACAAAGAAACAAATATTTTCTTCTTTGCCTAAAACTCCCTAGGCAGATTCCCCCATAAAGTACAGAGAATTTTTTTATTTCGGAATCATATTCAGTAAAGGAACAGTCACATTAATCAGTGTCCCAATGTCCATTCAAAGGAAGATGAACCATGTCCTGGAAAGAAAGAGGGTGAGCCATCATTGGAAATAAATGGTAAAACCAGGAATTAATGCATATATCAAATCTTTCACAAGAAGGTGCATCTGAAGAGAACTGTAATCAAAGATGATTTTTTTTATTTTAATTCTTTTCTCA
This sequence comes from Galemys pyrenaicus, assembly GCA_019455555.1. Lineage (NCBI taxonomy): Eukaryota > Metazoa > Chordata > Mammalia > Eulipotyphla > Talpidae > Galemys > Galemys pyrenaicus. Next base: position 666,596 of record JAGFMF010011589.1, on the reverse strand, counting down.
GTCCTATACATATTATATATGATTTATTTTCATATTATTTATTAGTACAATGTAGCTTCTGATTTGAAAATTCTATCCAAGAAGTACTGGTAGGCTAAAGAAAGATGTTTCAATTATCAATTGCTACATAACAAACATCTAAAAACTTAGTGATTTAGAATATTGATTTTTATTTTGCATAATTCTGTGTGTCAAAAGGATGATTTGATGTTGATCTCACCTGGACTCACTCATGCAACTTTACTCAGCTGATGGTCAGCTGAGATAGTCATTTTGCTCTCTCTCAATGTTCTATTTCCCCTAACTTCTTCAAAGCTTTGTGTTCTTGGGCATCGTTCCAACAGGGTAAAAGAGGTTGAAAGTCCTAAAGACTAGACTTGGAATTTGAACAATTTCATCTGCCACATTTCTGTTTGTCAAAACAAGTCATAAGGGCAGTCCTACAGTGGGGAAAGTAGTCTCCCTTAATGGGAGAATTGGGTAAAGTCATACTTGTAAGTGGTATGAACACAGGTAATTGTGATTCATTTGTGACCATTAAAATCTACTACAGTCTACCCATAGGCATCAGTGATTCACATCTCTCTTACATGATTCTTTCCCTTCTAAGATTGTTCAAGTCATCCTCAGTTTCAGTATCCTTGATCTCATAATCTGCATCAGATTAACCTGTTTATGCGGTTCTTTGGATATACTTTCAGATTCAAACGCTATGAACAAAAGAAACAAACTAAACATCCATTCTCTTATATAGTCAATGGACACTGGATAGATAGAAAAACCACACCATACTAAGAATTAATATCCAAGAAGGGGAAGCAAGACTTTATAGTAACTGAGCCTTGAGGACTTAGAAACCTACTAAGGTAACTACTCTAAATGTAGTCATTGTTCCTTGATTAGGTCCCAACTATACTCTCATGGAATAGTTTCCTAATCTTTCCTTCTCCTTGATGCTTACCTATACCTTCTGGGTTCCTGTCTCTGTTCTCTGAATTGTTCTTTCTTCTTCATAAAATGACCCAGGTCTGAGATGAGTAGCTTTCTCATCCTGCTTACTATTCAGAGAAATACGGAGGCTCTAGGCCTCTTTTGATTTAGAACTATCTTAATATCTTTTAGTCGAAACTAGTACTGTTTTTTCAATACAACCTTAGAAAAGACTGTGGATTTCCCATGAATCTGATGTGGTTCAATCCAAGCCTAAAACTCACATGGTAAATTATTTTGGAGGCCAGGGGCTGTAGTGCTAGCTTATTCCTGGCTACTTCAAAATTCTTTCAGTGGGGTTACTGGGGTAGTAAATTAAAAATACTTGTATACATAATGTGTGTTTCACATTATACAAATAGATGTACCCCATAAAATCTTGTGAGAAATCAATTATTTGTAAAGGCAAAAGAATTTGTGTCATTGTTAAAACTTGCCATTTAAAATTAAATGGAACAGAATATTATTCAGTGATCAAAAAGATAAACTCATGTCCTTTGTGGCAACATGAACAGAGCTGAAATAAGGGTTAGGGTTAGTGAAAGAAGTCATAAAGAGAAAGTTAAATACTAGATGGTGTTGCTTACATTTGTAATAGAGAGAAACTAAACAAAGGGTCAAAGATAAACTTCAAAACAAACTCCTGAAAACTGATCTGAGACATCGAGGAGGGGAAAAGGGAGGGAGAAAGGAGAAAATGAGAACGTGGAAGATGGGAAGTGTAGCATATGGACTATGATGGAAGACTGTGGGTGCTTTGGTGGTGGGAGAGCTACAATGGCCTCACCTGAGGGAGGAAATCCTGCATTGTCAAAATATTAACAAAGGTGTAAAATAATAGTAGTTCTTTATTTAAAAAAATTTTATTTTGTGACTCCTTTGATAAACTTTGGAGAAACAGTGGTGTAGAAAGAGGGAAAACTCTAAAGTCATACCTGCTTTATTCCTCATATCTTTCACAAACTACTGACTTTGAGAACATCCATTTCTTTTTAGATAGACCATTTGCTTGGGAGTTAGTCTAGTTAGCATATAAAGTAACAAAGCAAAACAAACTCAAAGTTTTTGAGTCCCACTTTGTCATGTGACTTTGGACAAATTATTCTCAGTTGGTGGCCATTTCATTATCAATGAAATAGGAATACAGATGTTCTGTGCTTGCTATCTTGTGAGTTGTTACTGAAATTGACACTAAGGTATATAAAGCAATGGCAAGTAATTATATCTAGAACTACAATTCTAGAGCTGAATGAAATTTTAGTAATCTTCCAAGGCTAACTCCATATCAAACACTTTTGATGGCACATGTATGTATATTTTTAAACATACTGATATGCTAATGATTTATTATAAAACAAATCTCAAAATAGAAATTAAAAAGGAAAGTATTTTAAATTTAACAATAATAGAAGTTCTTACATTTGTTTCCTGCACTCAGCTGGTTGTATTTTTCATTGGGAGTATTAGCAATTCACAGAGAGTGATAATGATAGTATTCATATAGAGAAAAGATATGAAACAATGGAACAAGTATCCAGCATACACCTATGTTTCTTGATTGATATTTTTAAAAAATTATACCAGAAACCATTGTGCAATACCTTGTATTTGTAGCAGAATGTGTTTTTTTGATAGTTAGTCAAAATTTCATTTCCCTTAAGTGAAAACCTTACAAGGAACGATTACTAGGAATGAAAACATAAGTTATAAAAGAGGTTTTTCTTTTAATTGCACATTTTCTGCTGGAGTAATAACCAATTGCTTTTCTTTCTTTTTTATGTTTTAAGCTATTAGACAGTTTATCCTTCATTTAGACTCTTACATCTCCTCCCATTTCACTAATTCTCTTATTTGCATTAATCCTACCTTTGATAACTGCTTTTAACTCTATAATTTTCATGTTAATATTTGACTACTGACAGTTTTTATTTTCTGGCCCAGTGTATAATACAAATTTTATTTCATTTAATATCCATAATTTTCTTCTCTTGCTCCAACACATATGTCACATGGCATTTGCAATTAGAAATTTGGGTGCCTTTTCTTCTTCCTGGAAACCATATTTCTTATTCTGTGTCTGTACATTCTGTACATACTAACTGTAACTTTATTCTGTGTACTTTGGGGAATGTAATAATGTGAATACATTAAATCACATTGCTTTTTCTAATATATCTTTTCTAGTTGTGAAATATGGAGTTTAAAAATTACTAGCTCTTTATTGACTATAATATTGGTCACACTTTGATTTCTAATACACAAATATAATTGTGCTACGTAATTTGCTTTGAAGAAAAAAACTAAAAGAAGTTATAGACAAAGCACTAATAAAATCTAGTAATATATTATGTTTCTAATAATGGTTTATTGCCATAGTCCTTTGTAATTACTACTTTACATTTATTATATATTGAAGTCATCTTAAATTCTTTAAAGAGATAGGCCTCATGTAATAATTATTGTTATTGTTATAAGTACATATATAGATTACATTTATTTAGCTCTGAATATGTATTAAGTATTATGCTAAGTAATTCACATGAATGGTCTCATTTGATTACCATAACAAATTAATAATATAGGGGAAAAAAAACGGACTAGAACACAGTCCTATTTGACTCAAAGCCACATATATGACCAATGCTATGTTGCTTCCATATGTTGGGTGAGTACCCAACACCCTCCAAAATCACTTAAAAATTTTGAAATTTTTATTTATAGCAACATTCTGATTCTGATTTAATTTACTTTGCATCTGAAAGTGAAAGCAATATTAATATAACTAATTGTATTAAATATACATAATCTTTTGAAAATTTAATACACTTTATATTAATGCATTTATCATCATGTAGTTATTGAATTTCTGTGTAGAATTTACCAATTAATTATCAAGTTTGTCAAAGGAATAACTATCAAATAACTTTTTTAAAATTATCAGTCATTTATATAGCTATGTAACTCCGGGGGTACATTTTCATACCTCGATATGTTCACATCTTCTCTCCTTCCACCAAAGTCCATGAGCTATCTCCCTCCTTCCCCTATTCTTCCCCCCTCCTTCCTGATCCCTCTGGTAATCAGTGTATGTTTCAGTTTCTGCTTTGCTTTGCTTTGTAGATGTGTTCTTTTGTCATTTATATTTCATAAAAAGTGAAACCATCCAGTATCTGTCCTTCACAGTTTGACTTATTTGACTCTTTATAATCATCTCAAGAGCTATACATTTTTCCCAAAGGCATTATTTCATCTTTTTAAGTAATATTTCACAATTTCTTTATCTAGTCACCTTTCATGAGTTTGCTGTTGTGCATAATGCCTCTGTGAACATAGGAATGCATAAATCTTTCAGACTAGAGTCTTCATATTCATTGGGTAAATACCTAGCAGTGGTACTGCTGGACCATTTAGGATTTCTATTTTTATTTTTAAAGAAATCTCCATACCACCTACGATAGAGGCCACACCTATCCATGTGTATTTCTTTCCTTAAATTTGGGAAATTCTCAGCTATTCTTCGGATAGGGTCTCTGTTCCCTTCTCTCTTTTTTCACTTTCTGGAATAGCAAGTGTTAAGTCTTGAGTCTTCTCTTTCTTATAGAATTTCTTTGTTTTTCCTAAACCTTCTTTCTCTCTCTTTTTCCATTTGGGTGATGTATATATTTGTGTCATCTATTTCTAAAATTCTCTCTTCCACCAGCTTTATTATATTTATAATGCTTTCCATATTCATCCTCATTTCACTCAGTATCTCTTTTTGTGTTCTTTTTATATCTTTAACCTCTTTAGTGAAGAACTCTTTTTGTTCCTGAATTTCCTTTCTATGATAAAATATCTGCCTTTTTTACTTCAACTCTCCTTCTAGTACCTCATTTAGAATTTTTTAAATTATTATTCTAAAATCTTTGTAAGGTTTCCTATTATTGTGTTCAATGTCTCTGGAATTCTTATTCTTCTCCTAATTTTCCATCTTGTGTTCAGATTTTCCTTATTTCTAGGTAGGTGTGTTGTTTCATTTGCATTTTTGTAGGTGAGGATTTGTGGGCTTGGTTTTGTTTGTTTCTCTTTGTCTACCTTGAAGACTGGAGGGATAGGGGTAATGAGAAACTGGGGCTCAAGTAGCCTCAGTCCTGTCAAAGAGTGAGGACAACTCTGGGCTGGTAGGTAAATCTCCTTTTCCTTCTCAACTCTCTCTAAATCAAGCACAGTACAATGCTTCAAGGACCCTATATTCTCACCCAGCCTCCTTGCTGTTCTTCTCTGTAATGTGAGGCATCTTTCATTAAACTTGAGTCACTTTGAAAGGGAATCATAGATGGTGCAGGAACCATAGATAGAGCACAAGCAGCCAGAGACAGACTGCCTTTTGCTATCTAGCAGAGGCCACCAGGCATGTGTTAAATGTCCCAAATAGCCCAGTAATGGCCACTTCTGCCAGGTGAGAAGCCCAGACTGCCAGGCACCATGAATAATTCCCTTGGATAATTTTACAGTGAGTGGAGATTTCTCCAACCTACAGTGTCCTTCCACACAACTCTGCACTATGAGTCCAGAGCATGTATGCATGGTACTGACACCAAGTTTCCCTTTATTTGTTCTTTCTGATGGGAGGATACGGAGCTTCACCTGCCATTCCCACCAACTCCCAAACCCCCAAATCTGAACCCACCAAATACACGTATGCATGTTACTTGCACCACTCCCTCACTGAAAAGTTCCTCTAATAATATTCACTGTGGCCAGAGAACTAATGACCATGCCCAGCCTGTTCAACTGCCTGGCTGCAACCTCTTTTGCCTCTTCTCTCACCATCCCCACAGCAATCATCCCTTTTGCACAAAACTTCCAGAAAGTCCTCAGTTTCTATTGCTGACCCTTTGTATCTTCTTCTGAGCTAATTTTGTTGTAGTTTCATTATTTTTTTTTTTAGTTGTGTTTGGGGGAGAGAATAATCCAAACCTTTCTATTCCATTATGTTGCAGATCAGTTTTTACAAAGTGAAAACAGGTCTAGTAAACAGGTCTAGTTTACAAAGTAAAATGAATGGATACTGAACAGCGAGGCTAAGTTATAACATTTGTCAGTGAGAGAAATAATAAAACATCAAATTATTAAATTCAATTCGAAGTTCAGTCTATAAAATGTGAACATATACACATGCATGTTTTACATCAAAAAATGTCATTTTTGTAATGCACCAATATTTTTTCAGTTATTGAAAATTACTGATTCTAATAATATAGTTGACTCCATAATGTGTCCACCCTGTGTGTCATGTGTCAACCTGCAACTCCATAGTATTTCACCCTGTTATGTCAGGGTTTCAAAAACTTATTTTGCTAAGCATGTAAGTTAAGAAATTTCAGATACCATCTAAAAAATGAAATCTATAAGTAACTACACATGTGTTTTATATGATTTAAATTCCTTATAAAAAGATTAATAAAATTGTGAAAATTTTCTTAAGTTTCAAAATCTGATGTAATTACACTATTTTACATTTTGCAAATATTTACTCAGTCAATAATATTAATTTTAGTGTGTCTGACATCTTGATGAGTTTATAAGAGAATAAAAATTATACTCCCTCTTCTGTTTTAATTTTCCTTATTAATAGATGGCATTTATTTTCATAGATAAGTTTTAATTAAATTTTCACTCATAAAGATAATACACTATTGTAATTAGTGCTATTATTTGTAGAACTCTTTCATATTAACTCATTTTCAGGATACTTGATTAAAGTATTTATATTTTCTCTGGTAGCTTTAAAAATTATAAGTGAAGGAATTATTTTGTAACAAATTCTTTATAACTTTAAATTATTTTAGCTATTATTCTGAAGTTCCAGAAATTACCAAGACATTTTTTAACAAGAAACTTTTTAGTGAAATTTTTAAAAGAAAATAATTCAAATTTCATAAAACTTTTTTGCATTGCAGGTATTGAAGCAGAAAAACACAGTAAAAAGCAAAAAGAAAGAAATGTCACCACACAGGTGAATATTTTCTAAGTCATTGTATTTCTGCTAATAAAAAAATTAAGATATATATATGTATTATTAGATATTTTTATTCAGAATGCTTAGAATTTCTTAAACTAGGAAGTATTGACTGTTATTTTTAATCTCAATCCATACTTTTTGTTCATTCATTCAACAAATGTTTATTGATTCTACTGTGAGAAGATAACACTGTTATCAGCCTTGAGTCTTCTTATAAGCCATACCCTGTCTAAGATCCTAAATATTAAGACAAAAAGGATAGTGACAAGTCTGGATTATAGAGTCACAGATGTGTTTTTAACTTCACTAACTTTATGACATCTTCTGATATTTTTGAAGTAGAGGGTATAACATTTTCAGTACTTGTAGTTTTTTTTTTAAAGATTTATTTATTTATGCATACAAGCACTGGGGTACAGGCCAGAGGTGTGGGGGGTGAGAGGATTCACCACAGACAGAGCAGGTTGCAGAACAGGCAGATCAACAGAAGTACACTGCTGAGGGGAGCAGCGGGCACAGCAGGAGAGGTCTGCTGCACCATGTGGGTCCCCTCTCTGGCCGGCAGCAGGGATCGAACTCGTGCTGCAGTGGTTGCGGTTTGCTTCATAATGCATTGCTTAACCCACTGCGCCACCAGGGAGGCCCAGTACTTGTAGTTTTATAAATACAAGTTATTTCCTTTACCTGAAAGCCTGTAGTGGCTTTCCAACTGTGCACTAAAATCAGCATTTTACCTACTAAGCTTCGTGGTTTGGGGCCACTGCTAATTCTCTGACATCACTGAGCCTTCTTTATACTGTTCCAGACACACTGGACTCTGTGCTTGTCCTCAGACTGCAGGCATGAACCATCTTTTTGCTGTTTCTGCAGATATTTGTATGGCTCCATTCCCTCACCTTCTTTGCTCAAGTGTCATTTCTTGGCACTTCCTTTTCTCACCAATATCATTTACCTAAAATTGCAAACCCTATCACAACACTATCGACCTCCCTTCCATGCTACATTTTTCTTCTCACAATTAACATGTAACATAATGTATTTTGTTTTGCTTGTTGTCATTCTATTTCCTCTACAATATAAACTCCATGACAGTAGATGTTTGGATCTGCATTATTCATTGCTCTTATCCCAGCAACTACAATGTCTGGCACATAGCAAGCACTCAATAAATGTTTACTGAATTAATGAATAAATCTTAAATACATATTAAAGGGATAACTTTGAAAAATGTTTATATTAACTTAAAAAATGGTGAAAGTCCACTTCTCAGAGTCCTCAAACAAACAAACAAACCAAAACACCGTAACTGGATAACAGTACTACCATCCATCTGGGTCATAAAAGAACGGATAAGGCTGCACTTTAGGAGTTAACAATAATGTTCACAGATATTGGAAACTGTAAAACTACGTTAAAGGAAAGAACAGAAGACAAAAATAAATTGAAAAATATTCCACACTCATGAATGGTAAGAATTAATATTATTAAAATGGGCATTTTACCTAAAGCAATTTACAGATTAAATGCAATACCTATCAAAATATCAATGGCCTTTTTCAATAAATAGGAAAATGATTATAAAATATATATGGGACCAGAAGGCCCTGAATAACAAAAACAACCCTGAGAGAAAAGAAGAAAAATGGAGGTATTATACTTCCCAACTCAAACTATATTACAAAATAACAGTATGGTACTGGAACAAAAACAAAAACTCAAATAAATGGAATAGACTAGAAAGCCGAGGGATAAACCCATACAAATATGGATAGTTAATCTTTGACAGAGGAGCTACAGACCATACAATGGAAAAAAGATAGCCTCTTTAATATATGGTGCTAGGAAACATGCATAGATAACAACGTACAAATAAATAATCCATATTTAACTCTATATACAAAAATTAATTCAAAATGGATTCAAGATCTGGATAAAAGAACCAAAGTCTAAGTTACTTGAAAGAAACATAGGGAACAATTACCACAAAGATATATTTGGGGACTCAACTCTAATAACAAGAGAAACTAAAGCCAAAATAATCAGGTTATTGAAATTAGTTTGACTGCATCAAAATAAAAAACTTTTATTCCTTTCCACCAGTGGCAGTGGAAGGGGAGGAAGAGGCATCAAAACAAGGGAGGACAATGGACTATAATGATGGTGCATGGCAAATTGGTTTTAGGAATTTTACAGGGACTACATCTGAGAGGAGAAAGTATAGGTTGTACAAAAATGAGCAATGTTTAAAGAATACCTGCACTCCTTACAATACGTAGCACTCTTTACAATACGTAAGACCTGGAAACAACCTAAATGCCCAAAAACAGATGAGTGGATCGGGAAGCTGTGGTACATATACACGATGGAATACGACTCAGCAATCAAAAATGAAAAACTAGACGCATTCATAGGAACATGGATGGAACTGGATTATGTTCAGCGAAATAAGTCAGAAGGCAAAAGAAAAATACCAGATGGTTCTTCCCCTAGGAGGAATATAAGGGAACCAAATAAGGATCAAGGAAAGGAATAAGAACAACAACAACAACAATAATAATAACAAGAAAGAAACAAAAACCAAAAATAAAAAGACAAAGACAAATTGGGGACACTTGGCGGGGAGGGAAGAGGAGGAGTGTTGAGGGCAGACGGGAGCACAGGCGACTGAGGTGATGGTGCACTGGTGATATGGTGATGGGGAATACATGGGGATTACAACTGATGTCAAATATATATAAATTTTTTAAAATGTTAAAAAAAGAATATAAAAAAAGAGTAATGATACAAAATATAAATAAATCATTTTTTCCTAAATAGAAGCCATTACACACACACACACACACAGACAAAGGCAACCTACAGAACGGAAAAAATTGTTTGCATATCACACATCTGACGAGGGACGAACGCCAAAATTTACGAAGTTGTACGCTGCAACAAAAAAAAAAACCCATCAAAAAATTGGCAAAGGACCTAAATAGACACTTTTCTAAAGAATACATTCATATGGACTATAAATATACAAAACCTTGTTCAACATCGCTTATTATAAAGGAAATTAAAATCAAAATAACAATGAGATCTCACTGAACCCCTGTAAAAATTGGCCTGTATTAAAACGAATAGAACTAACAAATGTTGGTGAAGTTGTGATGAAAAGGAACTCTAATCTGCTGTTGGTATGATTGTAAGTTGGTGCAGCCCCTGTGGAAAATGGTATGGAGATTTCTTAACAAAATAAAAATGGAAATTCTGTATAATCCAGTATATCACAGTTAAGTATTTATACATTATATGAAAACTCTAATATGAAAAGATTTATCTATTCCTATATATATAGTAACACTGTCCACAATTTCCATGTCATGGAACTAACTTAAGTGTCCTTCTGCAGATGACTGGATAAAGAAATTAGAATACATACTCAATGGAACACTATATAATTGTTAAAAAAAAAAAAAAGAAATAGTGGCATTTGGGATAAAATGGATGGACTTGAGGTCATTGTTAAGTGAAGTTAAGTCCAAAAGTGAAAAATACCAGATGTTTTCTTTCATTGGTGGAATATAAATAGCATTAAAAAAAAAATACATGGGCAAAATTCACTAGGAATAAATCTTGAACTCAGTAAAAAAATATAATGCTTACCAGGGAGGACCAGGGGGTTCATGCAGGGGGGATGCAGATGGGGTACTGGGATAGGTGGTTTTGGGGAAATAAGTGGAATATGGGATAAGTGCATTTAAAAAATTGTACCAGTGGAATAGCTGGATCATATAGCAGACCCATTTCTAGTGAAACCTCAACAACTAAAGCTGTTTTTAAAATTCCTTACATGGCTACATATCCTTGCATACTTTATTTTCTGTGTCACTGCTTTGACATATTTGCTAGTATATAAGGTATTAAACATTCCAGAAAGTGAGCTTGGAAAAGGGAAATTTAAATTATGATATGGAAGAAAAAAGCAAACCAATAAAAATCCAGGAATTAGTAGTTGACAAAGAATTTGTTTTAATATCTTCCAATATAATTTTCCCTGAAAAAGTATTTATGTAAATTGTGACTATGTATCTCCATAAGTTTTTTAAACTTTCTTAAAATCTGCATTATTTTCTACACTCAAAAACAATGCTCTCCAAGCCCTCCTCTTAATTAAAGTAGGTTTATTATTGGACTTTTGGAGAGAGTATGTTGGAAAAGTTTTTTACATTTTCCTTCTATTTAGTCATAAGATTTTCTGTACTTCCTACCCATTATAAGTTAGTTGTAATGTGCAAGGCAATACTAGCACGTTCATTTTTTTTTTTAGTTCACACAATTGATATTACCATGACAACTTACCAGTAGAAGAGCAAAACTAGTTAAATTTTCCTGCTATTTTTATAACATTAGATTTTAACACTTGGCTCTATCGTTCAGATTATAGTGCACTAGGTTTGAAAGGTTTTTACTCATAAAAGATATGAATTCTTAAACTGAAGTAAATAATAATTTTAATTTGAAAAATGGAGGAATTTATGTTGACCACATTAAGCTAGTGTTTTTGCCATGAATAGAAAAATTTTCACTTTGCTATTGTTTCATTAAGAAATTACACATAGAAAGTGAGTAAAAATATTTTTCTTTGTAGGTACCAGTGAACGAAATGAAACAATTTTTATCGCATGTATTGGAACGAAGGAAACTGAGTAAAGTAATCAATAAAAGAGAAAATCTGTTAGAAAAAAGGAATCAACATAAATTAAGAATAAAAGGAATTCAATATAAAGATCTCCCGAAAAGAAATAAAAATCATTGTAAGTAGACTTCCCTCTTGCATGTAAATTAAAAACAATTTCATATAATCTAAAATCAGATTTTACAGTTAATTTCTAGGTTATAAACAAATATTTACAACATAAAAAACTTAAGTTTTGTCAGTTTTCTATCCCCCATCTTAAATTCAGAATTTGTATTGATTATAATAAGCACGGTTGATGATTAGGACACCTCTATTTGAAATCTACAAAATTATGTTTATCACCTATTCTAATAGAAACCCTCATACTTTAAATGAAATTGAAATTAATGTAGTGCCCTCCTTATTCTAGTCTAGCAAGCTAAAACTGTCCTTTCTAAAATCATGCCTGACTACCTGATACATTTCTCTGGAAGCTGGAAGAGTCTAGAAACAATAAACAATGTCTCCCTAGATTCTCTGTACCGGATTTAACTAGTGATCTACTATAAAATGTTAGAATAATTTTCAACATATTTAAATCTGATACATAAAAGCTTTTCTTTTCTAAAAGACATGATGAATTTCTAAATTAATCACATCTTATTTTAAAAAGGGAAGCTTTTTTAGCAGAAAAAGTTAAGAATATCAGTTTTATATATCATCATAAATATATTACATATATTAAAGTCTAATCCACATACATGGAACATTCATAATCATTTTTTAATTTTTAACAAAAATCTACCACCATCTCTTACAAACTTGATATTTTCTCTCTCTCTTTAAAATAATTTATTTATTTATAGATATTTTGCGACACTGTTCATTTTTTTTACAATGCTTTCTTTCTTTTCTCAGAACTTCCACTACCAATTCACCTGTGCACCATCACCATAGTTCCTTGTTCTTTTCCCACCCTAATTTTGATCCTTTTACCTCCTCTCCCCCTGAAGAATGTCTCCAACTTACACTTGTCTGTTTATTTTTTGTTTTGTTGTGTTGTGGTTTTTATTGTTATTATTATTGGTATTTTTCCTCGATCCCTAGTATGGTTCCTTTATATTCCTCTTATAAGTGAAGCCATCCAATATTTTCTTTTTCCTCTGGCTTATTTCACTGAGCATAATCCCTTTCGCTCCATGGTTCTACAAATGACTCTAGTTTATCTTTCCTGATCGCTGAATAGTGTTCCATCTTGTATATGGACCACATCTTCTTGATCCAGTCATCTGTTTTTGGGCATTTAGATTGTTTCCATATCTTACCTATTATAAATAGTGCTGCAATAAACATAGAGGTACAGGTATCTTTTTGAATTAATGTTTTTTGTGTCCTTTGGGTATATGCCTAGGAGTGGGATTGTGGGTCATATGATAGCTACATTTTTAGTAAACTGAGGAACCTCCACACAGCTTTCCATAGTGGTTGGACCAGTTTGCATTCCTACCAGCAGTGTAGGAGAGTTCCTTTTTACCACATCCTTGCCAACATTTGTTGTTGCTAGTTGTTTTTTTTTTTTTAATATGTGCCATTCTTACTGGTGTAAGTTGGTATCTCATCGTGGTTTTAACTTGCATTTCCCTGGTTATAAGGATGTTGAACATATTTTCATATGACTATTGGCTATTTGCAATTCCTCTTTGGAGAAATGTCTTTTAACTTCTTCTGCTACCATTTTGCTATAAATGGCCACATTTCATCCTTTCAGCCCTAAGTATAAATTGATAATCACTGTATCAGCTAACCCTTTTTTTAAAACATGATGTGCATTTTATTTAACATAGGCCTTCTGATTGCCATTTCTAGAATAAATCACACTCAGAGAGCATTATCTATGATTTTCATCTCACATTTTTTATTTAAATGAGAAATAAATACATTTATAGAACAGTTTGCTAGCAGAATCTCTGGATATTTAAAGACTTTCCCCCCAATTGTATATAGATGTTTCAGTTACAATTAAATTGGATAATTTTAGTGCCTCTCCTATATCAAACTTTTTCATAGTATTTCAATTACTTTACATATAAATACATTTTCTCTTTGCACTTACATTTTATCACTTTACATGTTTAGGTATGTCCTATATTTGAATAATAGTACATCTGGTATAAACAGATGTGAGGAAACGCACTCCTGATTTTAGTAATCATACAAAGAATGGAAGAAAATATGCACATTAGCTGCAAGTATTTGTTATGTTATAGACATTAGTAAGTTGAATGGAGGAAATGAAAAACATTGATTAATTTGGCCAATAAGGTAGATAGAGGTTGTTTAAGAGAGAGGCCTCTGCTGTTTAAAAAAGTAAGTCAGTCCCAGCTGTTTATCTTTTCTTCACTACCTTTGCTTTGGGTGCTGTGTCTTTAAGATGTTACTGAGGCGTAAGTCATGTAGCGTTTTGCCTACTTTTTCTTCTGTGTATTTTATGGTTTCAGGTCTTATGTCTAAGTCCTTAATCTATTCTGAGTTGATTTTTGTGCATGGTGAAAGGCAGTATTCTAGTTTCATTCTTTTTCAGGTAGCAGTCCAGTTTGCCCAGCACCAGTTATTGAACAAGCTGTCTTTATTCCACTGCATATTCTTTGTTCCTTTGCCAAAGATTAGTTGTTCATAAGCCTGTGGGTTTATTTCTGGGCTTTCTATTCAATTCCATTGGTCTGTGTGCCTGTTTTCGTTCCAATATCATGCAGTTTTTATTATTGTGGCTTTGTAGTATAGTTTGAAGTCTGAAAGTGTGATACCTCCATTCCCCTATTTTAGTGAGCAGAGCTTTGGCTATTTGAGGTTTTTATGTCTCCATATGAATTTCATCAATATTTGCTCTTTCTTTGAAGAATGTCATTGAAATTTTTATTGGAAAAGCATTCAATCTGTAGATTGCTTTTGATAGGATGGTCATTTTGACATTTCTCCAAAGAGGAAATGCAAATGGCCAACAGTCATATGAAAAAATGTTCAACTTCTCTTGTCATCAGAGAAATACAAATCAAAACCACTATGAGATACCACATCACACCAGTGAGAATGGCAAATTTAAAAAAAAACAACTAGCAACAACAACTGTTGGCGAGGATGTGGAGAAAAAGGAAATCTACTACACTGCTGGTGGGAATGCAAACTGGTCCAACCACTATGGAAAGCAGTGTGGCAGTTCCTCAGTTTACTAAAAATGTAGCTATCATATGACCCACAATCCCACTCCTAGGAATATACCCAAAAGACACAAAAACACTGATCAAAAGAACACCTGCACTCCTATGTTTATAGCAGCACTCTTTACAATAGGTAAGATATGGAAACAATCTAAATGCCCAAAAACAGATGACTGGATCAAGAAGATGTGGTCCATATACAAGATGGAACACTATTCAGCAATCAGAAAAGATAAACTAGAGTCATTCATAGAAACATGGATGGAGCTAGAAGGGATTATGTTCAGCGAAATAAGTCAGAAGGCAAAAGAAAAATACGGGATGGTTTCACTCCTAGGAGGAATATAAGGGAACCAAATAGGTGATCAAGGAAAAAAATTAAAAAAAAAAAAAACAACCAAGAACAAATTGGGGATATTTTGTGGGGAATGGGGAGAGAATGGGTTGAGGGCAGAAAGAGCACAAGGGACTGAGGTGATGGTGCACTGGTGAAATGGTGGTGGGAAATCCTTGGGGACTACAATTGATGCCAAATATATATAAAGAAAGAAAAAGAGGAAAGGTAAATTAGTCTCCTTCAAATAAGATCCCCTCTTCCTATACAGAAGTGATTATATTATGCCTAGCAATAATAAAGTAATTGTGTTTTTCCCAAATTGTTTTAACTGACTTATTCAATTTAAGACAGGTTACAATTGACCCAACTTTTTTTCATTTTTTCAAATTTTTTTATTGTAACATTTGTATTTCTTTATTTTTCCCCTTTAATTTATATATATTTGACATTAACAATTGACCCAACTTTATAAGTGAAAACTACAAAACAGTTTTCATCTACAAGTAATTTGTTTAACATCACAAAACTACTATTCAGTAAGGAATCTCAAATTTGAAAAGATGGTCCAATACAATATCCTCCAGCTCTCAGTCATTGGGACCCTCACAAATGTAAGCTGACAATTTCAAGAAAATTTAATTCCATGATTTTCAATAAATCTTGGACGAATATTGAACTATGTAATAAAAATATTACAACTTCCTGTGTACCAATTTACTAAAGATTTTTAAGGGAATTATAAATAATTATTAATAATTCAAAGCTTTTTTGCTTCAGATTAACAGCTATAACATGTGTAATAGATTTCAAAATTCACAACTGAAGTGCCAAACCTAAGACTTCAAAACATGCCTACTTGTATTCTAGACAACTAGGGAGTATAAAAGCACTGACCTATGGGTTAGTGTGCCACAGAAAACTAATTGACCTATGAAAAATACTGTAAAGATATCTGAGAAGTTCTCTTTTAAATGATCACAATATCCATTCATCAAGATTCACATAAATTGGAAAATGCGTCCTTCTGACAAAAGATTACCCTATAGATTTTGGATTGCCCAATCAGTCCCCACACTCATAAAAATAATCTCTTGCAACAAATCCTTTAATGTATACCTCCTACTGATTCTTTCTGTTTGGTTGAATCCTGACTGATACGCTGGATTAGTACTTTTAGGTGAGAAAATATTTCAACTTACAATAAGTTCATTAATTAAGATTTAAATTAACATTAAAATGATCATTAAGAGCTAAATTAGCCATTTAAGTGGTAAAGACTATCTTGCAGTCTCACTAAAAATATGGTGCTTTCACCACTAGAATGATAGACAACAAGAGATAAAAACGTGAAATTCTTTGCCCTAATATAACATGGCTGTTAAAGTTGTTTTTATTTTTGGAATTAACATCTTCTCATTCTGTCCAATGAAATCTATAGAATCTACATTCTTCACAAATACTTTATAGTAGTGACTATTTATTTGACACAACTCAAATAGTTGTTCAGTTTCACTGTAAGTCAATGAGAGACAGCTCAGAAACAGTACCTATGGAATGAAAAGTAGAGGAAGCTATGGAAAAGTAACCCGCCCTACAAGAGCATGTGAATTTCACAACATTTGGAATGAAAAAGGAATATGGGTTACACATGGTTACTGAGCTAGCTAAAAACCTTGTCAAGATCTTCTCTCATTCAGTTCCTATTCATAAAAAATAGTGTGTAGATGTTCTATATTAATGCCATTCCCCAGACTTTCCAGTCCTTTAGAAAAAGAAAATATTTCCTAATTCATAATAATCACATCTCCTTAACCCAAGCCTCACAAGTCATGTATCTGTTCTAGATGACAGTAAGAGAGTAAATTAAGATGAAATTAATTAAATCCTCTTATTAAAAAATTAAACATCAAGCTGTTTCTAAATATGAATATATTACTCTCCATCTTGAAAACAGAGGAACTATATACCCATTTCCAGTCCTTTTCCATTTGCCTATTACCTGTAACTTCTCAAATGTAACAAATAGCACTTGTACTCACTTTATTTAAAGGCAGTATATGTGCCTGGCATTGTATCTGTCATAAAATTAAAATGAATAATTATTTGCCAAATTAAACTGATTTAAAATTTTTAATATCAAGTTAAGGTAGATAAATTAGACAAGAGAAATATATAAAGTAAATCCAATTTGGGAAGAAGAAATAAAATTATTACTCTTTGCAGATAACATGATAATATACATAGAAAACCATAAATATCCCACTAAAATTATTAGAATAATAAATCAATAAAGTGGCAGACTACATAATCAATATAAAAATCTGTTATAACCCTATATGAAAACAATGAACTAGAAGAGAAAGTAACTAGAAGAGAAAGTAATTGAGAAAACAGTCCCATTCACTGTCATATCATATCAAAAAGAATAAATACTTAGGAATAAGTTTAATGAAGTAGGTAGAAGACATGTACAATGAAAAATAGAAGCCATTGTTAAAAGAAATAGAAGGTAGTCGCTTCTCACAGCTTGAAAAATATCAATATCATTAAAATGGTCTTCTTATCCAAAACAATATACAGATTCAATGCAATCCCTATCATTGTCATCTTTTAAAGAAATAGAGCAAACATTAATGAAATTTGTGTGAAACCATGTAAGACTGCAAATAGCCAAAGCAATCCCATACGAAAAGAAGAAAAATGTAGTTATCACACTCCCAGACTTCAAATTATAATCTAAAATGATAGTGATCAAAATAGGGTGGTATAAAAATAAAATCAAAGACCAATGGAATAGACCTGAGTCCCCAGAAAAAGACACACTTATATGAACAGTTAATCTACAATAAAGGAGCCAAGAATATATAATGGAGAGATGTTTGCTCAACAAATAGTATGCATAATAACTAGTCCATATGCGAAAGACTGGAACTAGACTACTATGTTACACAGTGCACAAAAATTAACTGAAAATGGGTTAAAATTTTGGATGTCAGACCTGAAATCATAAAATATAGACAAAAATGTAGGCAAAGAATTCTGTGATATTGGTTTCAGTGATATCTTTGGGACTTGTTTCCAGAAGCAAGAAAATAAAATAAAAAATAAACTAATGGAACTATGCCAAACTCAGAAACTTCTAAACAACAAAAGACAATATCATTAACATGAAAGGACACCCTATGACATGAGAGAAA
Source organism: Galemys pyrenaicus (assembly GCA_019455555.1). Lineage (NCBI taxonomy): Eukaryota > Metazoa > Chordata > Mammalia > Eulipotyphla > Talpidae > Galemys > Galemys pyrenaicus. The sequence continues at coordinate 648,190 of JAGFMF010011589.1, read as the reverse complement.
ATATGCACATCATATATTCAACAAGGAGTTACTATCCAAGATCTACAAAGAACTCATATAAATAATAAAAAAAATTAAAACCCAATATACAAATGGGCAGAAGAGCTATTAGTTACTTTTCTAAAGAAGACACATATAGCTAACAGGCACATGGAAAAAATGCTTATCATCATCTATCATCAAGGAAATGAAAATCCAAATCACAATAAGATACCACTTCACACCTATGAGACTGACAATATCGAAAAGACCAGAAGCAAGTGTTTGCGAGCATGTGAATAAAAAGGAATTCTTATATACTGTTGGTGGAAATATAAACCCATCCAGTCCCTATGGGTAACAGACTGCAGTTTTCTCAAAATATTAAAACTAGATCTATCATATGATCCAGCAGTCTCACTCCCTCTTCAGAATTAGTTATTACCATAAAGTTCATTTTTTACTACTTATATGTATCAAATATTAAAGATGTTGGGAGGAAGCATTGGATGTATTTGTAACATTCTGTTTATGTAGAGACATATCTAAAATAAAATGGCAAAATATTCCTGTCACTTAAATTTTCTGTATATTTGAAATATTTAAAGGAGGAGCCTCCTTGGTAGCTTATGGGTTAAGTCTCAGCACTATCACCCCTACCACCTGACTCCAATCCCCAGCCAGGGAGCTAACCCACATATGGTGCAACAGACCTCTCCTGTCTTGCCCACTGCGCCCCTTAGCAGTGTATTACAGTAAATCCATCTGTTCTGCTCCCCACTCTGTCTCTGGTGAATTCTCTCCCTCTACCACTGGCCTACTCCTACACAAAATACATAAATAAATATTTTTTTAAAAAAAAGAAAAAATATTTAGCATCGCTTGACACATAGAATCTACATGTGAATATAAAACATATTAACACAGTTTTAAAGGTTATGTGTACACCACTAAAAATTATTTTATATACTTTTGGGAAACAGTAAGCTAAGGTGGTACAAATTAACAAGTGCAGCTGTCAACCCAGACATTTTCATCATCCAGTCTTGCCCCCCAGAGGGTCATGAGTATAACAAGTCATCATCTTTCTATTATTTTATCCACTTCTGCTCGTTACTAAAGGACTTCCCATTACCCAAGGCCTCCCATAAGTATCTTCCTCTATAATCTTGTCAAAACCTGCTAGACTTGATAGTGTTAGGTCTGCATGATTCTCTGAATTATCAAGACCAGGTTAAATCATGCTCATTATCGTCTGTTGGAGAAGGTGTAGAAACATACTTTTTAGACAGACTCCCATCAGAAAACAGATTGCAGGTGATATAACTCATCTAATGGGAAAAAAAAAGGATACGAAACACCTTTCTCAATGTCAAGTAAATGAAATGCTACTAAAAATAAACCAGTGTTAAAAATACTTATAACAAATTACTATAAAATTTACCTTTTAAAAAATTTCAGACTCTACATTTTTCATCAGTGGATTGTAACGTTGTTATCAAATGATTCTGTAAACGGTGTAGCTCTGAGAAATAGTATGAGCACAGACTGGAGTCAGATTGCCTAGATCTCACTTATGAGAGGATTCAGTACTTGATAAATGTTAACTCCTATTATAACATAACATTAGTTATTAATGTTTCACTTGTTTTATAAACCATATTCTTTTAAATTAAGAGTTGTAGGTAGTAAATTAAATTTTTATAAATCATAATTCCTGTTACATATCAAAATTTGCTTAGTGTAGCTATCTGTAGAAAACTTTTTTTCTACTTGTAGTACAATTTTTTAATTACCCATTTCCTAATACCACTTATCAATCATGATCTGGGGGAAGTTTGAATAAACTTGAGTATTGTGAATATCTGTATTCTTATTAAAGTGTAGTAGAGTTGATTGCATCTTTTTCTCACTAAACTCTTTGCTGAGTCATTCTTTCTAGGACTGAATGCTATTTTTAGTAATGAATCGTTATTCTCCTTTCTTATCTGGGATTGTATCTTCCTGGCACACAGTAAGGGCAAATGTGAAGAGCTGTCCTGATGCATTATTCAGGAAATCAGAGACTAAATTTGGTTTATATTAAATATAATTGAAGTTAGATAAGAAATATGCAATGTCTGTGTGAGCAAGATTTTCTGTAAGGGAAAGAATTTCCCATTTTTATCTCTTATTATCTATCATTTTAATGTTGAAAGCACCGAATTTTTGTCAGACTATAAAATAGTCTTCATCCAACTAAATTGTTAATTTATTTACACTTAATGATCATTTATGTGGTTCATGAGGTAACTATAATTTGATATTCAAAATAATCTAGTATTCTTTTTCCTTTTATTTTTGCAGATGATTTAGATTGCAATCACTTGTATTACTTTTAATTTAAATGTTAACATTTTAGCTTTTGTGGTGAACATAAAAAAGAATGAGAAAGGCAGGATAAACAAAGATAACAGTTGACCAAAGGTATAGGTTTCAGGGGAAGTTTAGGGCTCCCCTTCACACAGTTACAAGGGCCGCCTGAACTATTATTCTCCTACATCAATCAGTCAATAGCTATAGGCCACCAGCATCCTGTTGATTAGTTAGTCATGTATCCATATTGAAGACCTTATGTTTTTTCTTAGACCTTCTCAGTCCCAAAAATATTTGACCCTATTTCTCCTCAGTCAATTACCAGCCAAGTACAGAGCTTTTTAATTCAAATTCCAGTATAATTACCTCTGATCAGAGCTGACTCCCTCCGATTTCTTTCTCTGTTCACACTCTTCAGTATTATTTCCACTGCCAGCCTGAACAACATGACCGACCATGTCACTCAAGTCCTCACTCTGCCATTGTTTCATATCCATATTCATTTGCATAGACTCCTCCAAACAGAATGCCAATTTCATATTCTTAGCCTGCAAAACTCCTACCCAGCTTTCAAGAACTATCTAAAATGTCATTTCATATGTGAAGATCTCTTTATTCCATTTAGCCAGGATAAGGTACCGGAAGTGGGCATTTGCAGTTTAAGGGCTTGTCATCATACATTTTACCTTTCTGGTCATCTCAATTTCCTTTTGAGCAATAGATCTTCTCCAACTGATATATTATTATAGGGATGTAATGAGAAGCCTTGTCTTCCCTAAATAGACTCATCAGACTCATCCTGGAGTCTGGAATAGAGCAGAAAATCCTAAATGTATTGAATTTCAGTTCCTCCCAGGAGTAGCATCTGACTCTCTGTTTCCAGAAATACCTTTATTCCTGACTGACACCATTGATTCTTTTGAGTCTTCAACAGTCTGCCCATAAGTTCCTTTTGCTTAAATCGATCCTATTAGGTTTCTGTCACTTAAAAACAATGAAGGCGCCTATACTCCCACAGTGTCATATTATATGGCACCTAAACTGTGACATTGTAATTTTTGGTAGACATCTGTCTCCATTGGGAGGTTGAGACAGTGTCTTAACCATATTTAAGAACATAATATCTAATACTGTGACTAACCCATGGTAAGTGTTCAATTCATACTGAGGAAAATGAACAAGTAAATGCATAAATGACAGTGAACAAGTTGCCTACAGTTCTCCTCTTCCTTATAATATCTGAAAAAAGCAAGTGGTCCCTTTTTACCCAACAATTTGCTTTTAACTATTATTGAACAAGAGGAATCTGCATAAATTTCAAAATAAAAATGGTAGGAATTGGGAAATAAACTTGATCAAAGGAAATTCATGAAAGAAGAGTCAGCAAGGGAACCTAGGTGAGCTGGGTTCAGGGACTGATTGCAGGACACATGGAAGGTTTATTACTATACTGACTACTTAGAGTTCTTGTCAGAAGTAGCCTATGTATGCATTTTTCTAGGCATTAGCTGCCTGGAGAATTAGATGTACAGTATCTAAAGACCTTGGGGAGTACACAGAAAATTATATCCCTTCCTACATGTAGAAGGTAGCCACTGCTTTGATGAGAAGCTGAATTTGTGTATAATTCAAACAACTTGATTTCCATACTATCCAGTTGGCATTCATGCTAGGGTTTTTATAAAAATACAACGAACTAGGTGATGAAAATAGCCGAAACTTATTTTCTCACAATTCTGGTGGCTAGAAGTCCAATATCAAGGTATTAGTAAGGTTGATTTTTCTCCTTGGCTTATGGATAAACACCTTCTTACTGGGTCTTTCAGTTGAGTCTTTGTCTGTACTCCCATGCCCCTGGTATCTTTTCATGTTCTTTTAAGGATGCCTTAATGTATACTAAGGATACCCCATGGGTGTTTCAAGGAACTTATGTATAGGGCTTCCCTGGTGGCACAGGAGCTAAATCTCAGCAAGATGAAGCTATCCACAGCCACTGCAGCATGAGTTTGATCCCCAGTCAGGGAGGTGACCCACATTTTGGGGCAGACCTCTCCTGCCTTGCCTGCTGCTCCCCTCAGCAGTGTATTTCAGTAGATCTGCCTGCTCTGCTCCCCACCCTGTCTCTGGTGAATCCTCTCACCACACCATCCGCCTCATGCCTCTGGCCTGTACCTTAGTTCTTGTATGCAAAAATAAATAAACCTTTAAAAAAATGAACAGGAAGAAAATAATTTATAGGCATCTCTACCTTCTGATCAAAGGCAAGGTAATCATCTTAAAATGCAGAAGTTAAAAAGTAAGCAAGCAAAACCCAAACTAATATGCTAGCCCTTTATATGCCAGCTCATTATTTTTAAAAGGTAAAACATAAAAAGCGTTATTTTCCATTTTTCTACTTTTATAGTAAACAATAAAGCACAGAAAAATTTCACAGATGAAGGGGACCAACTATTTAAGATGGGCGTCAAGATTCTCCAGCAGTCTAAAACCCAAAAACAAAAAGCACAGTAAGTCTTTTTTCCAGTTACTTAAACAAAGTTAAATTTCCAGGTTGAGGAAAAAAAAGCAATCCAAAATCTAGTTTGCCATTGAAAGTTTGTTGGTATAACAGACTTATTTGTCCATAAGCTTGTTTTCAAAAAGGATCAAATGATGTTTAAAGAATCCTACAAATAGAGCTGTTTGTAAAACTATGGTCCCTACATATTAAGTGAATTGCAGAATTAAGGTACCTATCTGAATTTTTAGATAAAAATATTGTTTTGAAAAAACAAAACAAAAACAAAAAGACAAGGAGGAATCAGGGAAGCTTTGTGGGGAGGAGAGAGAGAATGGGTTGAGGGCAGAAAGAGCACAAGGGACTGAGGTGATGGTGCACTGGTGAAATGGTGGTGGGAAATCCATGGGGAACACAATCAATGTCAAAAATATATAAATAAAATAATAAAAATTCATAAAGAAGTAAAATATTAAAACTAATAAAAATAGTTTTGATTTTAATTTATTACTTATTTCAAATGAAATGAACTTACTGAGCATTTACATAGTACTTTATGATTTTCAAAACGCTTACATGTAGGCAATTCTATTTTATCCCTGAAATAGCTTTATGAGTTAATAAAAGTTTCATGTCTACCTGGCTGTTATCCAATCTCAGCCTATTCTTGTCAACATATCCTGTTCTATTCCTTGCCCAAAAGAGCTACTTATTTTTGCAGTTGAATAAATACACAAGATATATAAAGTTGAGTCTTCTTCTCTTCTGAGTAAGTAGCAATGAAGAATTGAAAGCAAATCTATAGCAAGAGACCCTAGTTGTTTGTGAACTAAGTTACTAAAATTTCTTCAGCTATCAGGATAGTCTGCTTCCACTTAGGCCACTTATAAATAATAAGATCCTGGTCAGAGGAAAGAAAAAATACACACCTTACTGACCAAAAAGAAATCATTTCATTTCCATTCATTCCTCTATCATACTCACTCTACCACTTCTCTGGATGAGAGAGACTCTACGAACCCTTTTGACTCATTCACATCCACATCCTAGCCCAATTCATTCATTCATTCAGTATCTTATGAATGAGGGAGGAAATTGTTGAACAAGTCAATGTTGTTAGAAGTACAGATGTTAAACAGGCAAATGTCAGGCACACAAAAAATTGTCTGAAGGAATAAGATACCTCCATGACAGCCAGAAGTAGCTATAATTGAGAATTATGCCCGATCATCAAAGACGTGGAGATAAGCACCTCTTCTACACCCAGTTTCTGATGTGTCCTAGAAATCAATTTAGCTTCACCCTCCCCCAGATTCCAACGCCAAATCTTACAGAGTTGACCCACATACCTAACTAAACTTTTTTGTTGAGAACTTGTAACAGGGTTGCCCCAGGAAAGGGGGAAGTTCCAGAATCCCGGTTATGCTCTAAGTGGGTGGAGCTGAGCAGTGAAAGAAAATTCTGCAGAGAGAGGACAGAAGGAAGGGAGGAAGAAGGAAGAAAAATAAAAAGCAGCAAGGAGACTTGGAGGAGGCACGTAAAGCAGAGCGACATGTGAAGAAACTGCGCTTGCTTTTTGGTCTTAGAATGGTTGGAACAGATGTGGGTGAGAGACCCGTGGGGAGGTTAACAATGGCAGCTTTCATCTTGATTTTAATTCTGCTATTATCCTCCCAAATTTGTCTGACTCTTTCTGACCCTTTCCTATGGGTCTCCACTGAAAGGTCCTTTAAATGTGCGGCAAGCTTTGGGCCTTGCTTTGAGCCAATCCTATTTGGCTGAACTTTTACCCTCAAGGAGATGGGTAACTTTAAATTCTTTTTTTTTTTTTTAAAGATTTATTTATTTATGCATACAAGCACTGGGGCACAGGCCAGAGGTGTGGGGGGCGAGAGGATTCACCACAGACAGAACGGGGAGCAGAACAGGCAGATCAACAGAAGTACACTGCTGAGGGGAGCAGCGGGCACAGCAGGAGAGGTCTCCTGCACCATGTGGGTCCCCCACCTGGCCGGCAGCAGGGATCGAACTCGTGCTGCAGTGGTTGCGGTTTGCTTCATAGTGCGTTGCTTAACCCACTGCGCCACCAGGGAGGCCCGGGTAACTTTAAATTCTTAACTTAGTAACTATGTTCTCTGTCCTTTCTGTATTGTACCGTAGTTATATTAAAATTCCTTTCCATTAAAAGTTTTATATGTTTGTCTTAATGCGGCAAATGGCAAAACCCATTCAGAGAGGGCAGGCTTGGGGGTTCTAGGATGCTCCTCTCCCTGCCCTGTAACAAACTGACCCTGCTGCATTTCCCCCCACTTTTTCTTTCTTGGAGATTGCAGCCCAAATCTTAATCCTATGTAATTTACCAACAGTTCTCTTCAGTATTAGGCCGTAATATCACCTTGGACTTTCCTACTCCTCTTTTGGAAACAAAGACATATAGAGGAAATTGTTTAGCAGCCTTCTGTTGCCCTCAGGGGCTAGTAACAGGATATACTGATAATCTCTGCAGTTTATCTCAGGTTTCTCTACCTGGTTCCTCTATGCTACACTTCTAGCCCCAGCAGGCTATGTAGTTGCAGCAGCAAGTCTTGTTGCAGAAGAGCTCCAGGGATTCTGTGTCCTGAAGTTCTGCTTAGCCCTGGGTTCCAGACATTTGCATTCATTGACTTTTGTGAACTTCATTGTATTATTTGCCTTCTAGCCCCCAGAACCTCAGTTTGCTTAGTCCATGGTTAATTTGTTGCTTGACCTCCTTGCTTCCTCTTGTTCTACAGGAGTCTAGGCTCTAGTCATCCAGAATTTTAAAGCCTGTGTGGATGTTACTCAATCTGTGGCCCATTTTACCCATTCTATTTTGGCCAAGAGCAGTTTATTTTAGCATCAGCGTGGATAGGCAGTACATGGAGATGAGGCTCTTGATCTTTCTGATTTGTAGCAATGGTAGATTGTGTTTTTGTAGGAACAAGAACATATTTAAGTCAAGGTCATAAGAAGAGGTTAATGCTTTTTTGGTCTTACTATTACCAAAAAGGAAGTTATAAGAATAAAAATAAATCCCCAAAGTACTCTCTGTCTCTGACACATGTTTTGACCTTGCAAGATTCTTCATCATTGCTTGTTATATAGTCAGGTCCAGAAAAGTTCTGACCAGGACTCAAAAAATTCAGTGTAAGACTATCCCATGACATTTATATTTTCAATCACTAAATTTATATATCATTTACCTACTAGTTATAAGAGAATAACTACTATTATAGGGCAGGGAGGGGGCACCCCAGAACCCCCAAACCTGCCCTCTCTGAATGGGTTTTGCTATTTGCCACATTAATATGTAAGACCTTTAATGGGAAGGAACTTTAATATAATTAGGGTATAATATAGAAAGGACAAAGAATATAGTTATTAAGTTAAGCATTTAAAGTTACCTACCTCCATAAACAGGTGGGACTACATCAAGATAAAAAGCTTCTGTACAGCAAAGGAAACGTTAAACAGAACAAAAAGAAACCCCACTGAATGGGAAAAAATATTT
>JAGFMF010011589.1:565757-633996 GCA_019455555.1 Galemys pyrenaicus | reverse complement strand
TCCGTTGATCTGCCTGTTCTGCTCCCTGCTCTCTGTGGTGAATCCTCTCACCCCCCACACCTCTGGCCTGTGCCCCAGTGCTTGTGTGCATAAATAAATCTTTAAAAAAAAAAAAAACACAAGGAGAAAATATGAAAAAGTTCCTAACAGCAATCACAGACATAAGGAATGCAATAGTTGCAATTTCAAAAAAATACAGAGGGCTTCTCCCTAGACTCAATAAGGGGAATAGCTAAGAATTTGCCCAAACTGGGAGGAAAAAGACATCCAGATCTGGTTAACTCAAAGAGGTCCAAACAAAATAAACCCAGACAGATGTACACTTAGACACATTATAATTAAAATGGAAATAACTAAAGATAAAAAGAGAAGCCTTACAACAGTCAGAGAAAAACAAAGATCCACATATAAGGGAACCTATAGAATACTATCATGAGGTTTCTCAGTAGAAACTATATAGACCAGAAAGGGAATGATATGACATTTTCAACATGCTGAAAAGAAAAGGTCTCCAACACTGTAATTCCACACAGTATTAGAAGTTCTAATTAGAACAATTAGGCAAGAGAAAGCTATAAAATGAATCCAAATTGGGAAAGAAGAAAAGAACTACAGGAAATTGCAGATGGCATGATAATATACATGCACAGAAGCTTGAGTTTAGAGTTTAGACCTTCAAGACCTAAGTTGGAATTCACTCCGTGACTTGCTTATTAGACAGGCACTTAACATAACTTTTCCCCCCTTGTACAAATAACAGCTAAAACAATTCTATGTTACATAAAATGCATAGTTAAATGCTAGTTGCTGTAGCCACACTAGGCTATCCACACCATATTGATCAGAGCTCTGTGGTAAGGTTGGCCAAGGTGACTACCCCTCTTGTCACACTATTTGTGCTCCCCTGTTACACAAATCCTGTTATATGGTTTATAAAATGTTGCAGGAAACTGTGAGGACAATGTAGCAATGAAACTATGGCTTAAGAAGCTAAAGTTTGGAGTCTCCTTGATGGGCAGCAGGTTGAGAGCCGCACTGTGAAGCAGCGGGGCACTGCAGCGCAAGTTCAATGCCCAGCCAGGGAGGGGACACACATGGTGCAGGAGACTTCTCCTGCCTTGCCCACTGCTCCCCTCAGCAGTGTATTTCAGTAGATCTGCCTGTTCCGCCCCCCACTCTGTCTCTGGTAAATCCTCTCACCTCCCATGACTCTGGCCTGTACCCCAGCTCTTGTATGCATAAATAAATAAATCTTTAAAAAAAAAAAGAAGCTAAAGTTTGTATATTGAGAATAATAATGAAAGAGACTGAGAGCTAGAAGAAGAAAATGAAGATAATATATCTAGGGGGAAAGGGAAGTACAATAAAAATATTGAAATTTAATAATAAATGGGAGAAGTTGAGGGTGGAGAGTGACAACCTTAATTATCACAGAAAAACAAAAATAATATGAGTCCTGATTATAAAGTAATGAGGGTTGGGTAAAGAAACGTGATTTCAGGCTATGTATAAATGGAAGCTTTATGGAATAAAAGAGGCATAATTATTTATTTTCATGCACATTGAAGGTTCATTTCACAAAAATCCAAATAAACTGAAGAAATCCTGATTAGAGCAAAAATTCAATTATGGTTATGAACAGAATTTATTGAATTTATTGTAAAAGAATATGTCCCTTTCAAATGAAAAAGGAATTATTAATTAATGGAACAATCTTTATGACAATGGTAGAAATTGAGGAGATAGTAAACAAAAGAGTTATACCCAAGATGAAGTCCTATAGATACTGTACTATGCCAGTAGTTACATAAATTATGTATTTTTTCTCTGAATCTTGTTCAGAAAACAAACATTCAGAATAAAAAATACTCTTGATATCAATAAACTGTTTAAATAGGAAACTTATCTATTAATTTTCAAAAAAAAGGTAAGGTTAAACCTCATCAACTGTTAGAACCAAGAAATAGATCATTCATATTGTAACAGCATAAAACAAATTAATTGTGGTAATCTTTAAGTGGTGTTATTAATTGTAACTATTTTCTTTTTAAAATGCTTTTCTAGGCTTTTTCTCTAAAGTTTCTGTTTATAGGTATGTAGTACTTTTGATATCAGAATGAAAATATTTAACTTAGATGCATGTATCTTCTTGATTAAACAGTTCAAAATACTCTACATTATAAGAAAAGTTATTATTCTATTTATGTAAAAATAGCTAACTGATACATAAAGGAGAAGGAAGTGAGTACATGCAGCTTTAGTGTGTTTTGTAATTCTAGAATAATTCTCTCACTGGCTATATTTCTATAGTTTCTTCATTTATTTCAGATTTGAATTATAAAATGTTTTATACAGGGATTATAGTATAGTACTGTGCTAATACTATAAAAAATCACTTTTTTGTATCAATTGAACAATCACTATGATAATTCTAGGATTACCTGTGTGAATCATTTCAGCTTAACATTAGTGCTCTTTTTGTATTATATAGGGACAGTATCTGACTTGTTCATTAGGGCTGATTCACAGTTAGGTATGCAATTTGAGCTAAAATAATGATCTCAGATGCTTTCAGGGCTTTATGCAATAATTAAGGGAAAATTGCTTGATCTTTTTTCTCTTTTAATAACTTCTTATATAAAAAGTAAAAAAGGAGGAATAATTTTTAAATTGTTTTTATGAATTTGGAATAATTTGATTTGAAATATATAATACAATACTCTCTATACTTAACTCTTTCCATTTAAATCCCACTTACTATAACTGTTCCTTAAAAACCACAGCACAATGGTTAATTCAGAATCAAGTCTTATAAACAAATCTAATCTGCAGTTTTAACTTTAAAAAACCACTGACAAAGCCAATAATGTCATCTCACTGTTGACATGCAGTATTTTTTGACATGCAGCAGTTTTTTTCCTGGATTATGATTTAATCATTCTTTTTGACATGCAGCAATTTTTTTCCTGGATTATGATTTAATCATTCTCTAATCCTCCTTATTTCATTTCAGTCTTATCTCATAAAAAAGCAAATACTGAACACCGATTATTGCAAAGGAATAAGATGACACAAACTGTAATCAACATATTACACCTCACAATATCTTCTGACTTACTCTAGTGCCTGAAATACTTTAAGCAGAACTTTTTTATTTGCTTTTAAACAAAAAGAAAGTTGAGCCCCTCAAGAATTAATTCAAAATCACTATTGTTATTTTTCTGCTAAACAGAGAGACAGTATGCCCTTTGGGCTGGTTAAGACTGATAAAATCAAGATTTTAGTTGTCACTTTCTAAATGTGCTCTATAGGGAAAAATAGCACCCCTTCTCAGTCTGGGATGGTAGTTTAACTTCCACACTATCCACTTCAGAATTTCATGATCCCACAAACTTTTTCAGGAGGATCAGGCCAAAAAGTCTGCATAAAATAAGATGATACAAAAAGCTTCTTTTAAAAAAAGTTTACTGAACCAAACAACATTTCACCTTCTTACATAAAGGTCAGTATATATTCTGCCAAAGTTTCTACATAAATAAATCAGATTCTAAACTGAGCAGAATCAAAAATTGCCCTGAGTAAGAAGAGAAATAAAAATCTAGCATTAGCTAGAGATATCCTTAAAAGGAGCCAATGTAGACATTTTAAATATAAACACAAGGGTTAGAGGAGTACCAGGATTCCAGATGTCTTCTGTTTGTCATAACGTATATAATCACCTTTCCTTAAAAGGAAACCTTTAAAATTAAAGCGGAATAGACAGAATTATGGAGGGTTTTCCAGTTTATAAATTAATTACATAAATTATACTTTACAGTCATTTTAAGAGTATTTTGCTTTGGGGGATTAAACTCTAGTTTAAAAGTAACATCGTTTATGGTCCTTGAAATTATAATAAAAAATTTAAGAAGTTATTTACTTCTGTGCTTTTCCTGGCAAGGAAGATACCATGATCATGAACATGGCTTTTCTAGAAGTCTTACCCATTGCATTCTGGATGTGCTGACCTCTGTCATTTCCCCAAATGTGGGAAACTTGACTGTATAATCAGTGGTAGTGGGGTAATGCACTTAGTTTTCCTCTAAAAAAGAAAGAAATTATTTATTTTTTATTTTGATTGAATACTCAGATCTTGAAGCATCTTGATTTCAGGGAGAAATAAAAAAGGCTGAATGACGGTCAAATGAAATAGATGAAAACATAGAAATGTGAGTTTTGTGAGTAAATATAAAATATCGATGAATTGATGCCATGTGAAAGCAAGTCTCTGGCAATCTGCTGCAGGATTCTGCCCATGATTCTGTGCTCTTCAAATACTTCATCAATTAAGACCAGATTGTTTTTAACATGAAGCATGAAAAGAAAAGCATATTACCCATAATCTCTGTAAGAATGTGGAATGAGCTTCGAAAAATGGTGATAAGAATTACAAAGTTCCTTCCAAGTGAGCAGAATCTTGAAAATGTTAGAAACACCAAAGGGCTATGCAGTGGACATAGGGGCTGTTAATATCACAAAGCAGAGACAAGAAAGTATGTACCTTCTCATGGAAACACATAACACTTTCTATGAGATAGTACTGCTAAACAAATTATACATATATTTGATCAAGCCTTTAAATCTAGCTATTAATTTACATACAATAGTGTCAAAAAACTAAGATTAACCCTACAGTACAAATGACCTAATTTTTTCAATCAAAAAATAAAAGGAAAAAAAATGACTTGAGACTTAGAGATATGCCAGCCACTTGTAATGTATTGATTCTTCAAACTATAAAAAGAAGGAAGAAAATGTGAAAAAAAGAAAGAAAGAAAAAGAAAACTTATAAAGCAATCAGGCATGTATAGATACTAAAGCCAAGGATGGTGTGATAATACTAAACCAAGTAGGAGTAGAAGAAAATTATCTGAACATAATAAAGGCCATAAATTAAAGCCATTAGCTAATGTCACAATAATGGAAAACTGAAGAATTTTCCTCTACGGTTAGGAGTAAGTCACAGATGCCCACTCACTACCTCCAAGTGCATAGTGCCAGAAGTTCTAGCCAGAGCAACTAGGCAAGAAAAAGAAATAAAAGATATCTATATTGGAGCGGAGACAAAAAGAAATTGGAAAGGAAACATAAAATTATCCCTATTTAGGGTAACATTATCTTATATGTAGAAAACTATAATAACAATAATATCACAAAAAAACTGCTAAATCTAAATTTAGCAAATTTACAAGATTAAAAAGCTAACACAAAAATATCAAAAGCATTTCTATATATTAAGAATGAATAACCAGAAAAGAATATAATAGTCTTATTTATAACAGAATCAAAAGTAAAATATTGATATTAACAAATGACTTATAATGTTTTTAAGTTGTATTATCATGTTTTTAAGTTGTATTATAATGTTTTTAAAGGCCTTTTCTTTTTGAGGTACATATTAAAATATTTACGTGTGAAATATTCATTGTTTAAGGTTTGCTTCAAAATTAACTAGATAACCAAGGGTTTAACTGTAAATGAAACAAGATTAGCCAAGTTGATAATGAACATTGGGGTAATGGACACTATAAATGGCCAAACCTAGTCTTCACTGGCATCCCAGAAAGCACAAGAATATCTTTACACAGAGGAATTTATTATATAAGATCACCATGCATGTACTGGGCAGGCTTAATGCCCTAAGAGAAGGAGTTTCCCTTAATGGCTGTGGTTCTGTGATTAAATAAGGTTGACCCCAAAATTAAAACAATAAAGAAATAGATGGATGGGGGAGAGGAATGTAAGGAGGTTTGGGGACATGAAAAGAGTGTAGAACTTTTTTCAACCTCTTCAGCAGCGTTCTATTGAGGTTAACATCCGATAAATACCAGCGGTGCTCAGTGTTACCTACCAACTTTGGACTGGCACAGAGGATTTTGTAAGAGACAGAACACTATTAGTTCTCAAGATTCTGGGGAATACAGTTGGAAAATAAATTACAAGAGTGAGGATAGGGGTGGGAGTGGTGAGGGAGAGGGAAGAACTGAAGTATTTAATTTGGCTTATTCACTTTCCTAACAAAAAGTTTAAGTTACAGCTTGAAGGAAATCTTACTGCAGGACCATGAGCTTCATTAGATTACTCTATTTTTATATATTTGGAATATTCTGTAATAAAAAGAAAAAATTGATGGAATAAGGGTTAGCACTACAAAATATAATTAAGCAAAAACAGGATATCTCCACACTCTTCTGGTTTTTATCAAGCATTGTTCATTATTAATTTTTCCCTAAAAATGGACACAGCTCTATATTTAGACCTATATGCTATTTCATTACCTTAATCAATATCGTCAAAAATTAAGCCAATTGTCAATCTCTTATTACCTACAATAGATGGGTTCTTGACTACTTCAAGTAAATTTTGGTAAAAATAATGCTACATCACTGTCAAGGCTAAGTCATATAAGCAATACAACTGGGCCTACTTCTTTCTCTGAGTATGTTCATTTCTTGGAACTCAGTCACCAAGCTATGAGGAAACTCAGACAACAGAAGAGGCATGTGTAGGTTTTCTGGCCATTAGTGTCACCTTAAGGTCTAACCAATAACTAACTTTAGCGGTGATGTGAATGAACCAACCTCCGGATGATTTCAGTCCCCAAACTTGGAATCTTCCAACTAAAACTCCCATCTCAGAGGGCAGACACCTGTCCCCACTCTACAAGGATCAAATTCCTGACCCACATAACCCTTCACATCAAAATGGTATTTTTAATGACACTAAGTTTCAGGGTAACTTGTCATACAGTCACAGTAACTGGATGAAGGATATTTGTATTTAGAATTAGGTGAGTGTGCACTTTTCTCAGAATCACCTGAAGCAGAATGTACAAAAACCTGTTTACCTTGAATTCATATCTCTCCACCTAATCCAGTTCCATCCCTGGGAACTGAGAGAACTTATAAATGATGTCACTGCCAACTTGGCAGCAGTTTTAAATAACTAAAGGGACAGAAAAATACCCATAAGGCCTGGAGGCTGTCAATTCTGCAAATCATACATAGTGCTGGTGAGTATAGTAAGATTCCCCATCATATTTTCAAAATGTTTTGTTTATGAATATCCCATAAAATGAAACAGTACTATCTGTCAAACAGCATGAATTCACTAAAATAATTTGTATTAAGCAAACTCTATTTAGAGGGTTGCTAGACTAAGAAATCTGAAAAATGTGATAGAGATTATAGGCTCATATTTTATCTATTGTAAACCATCACCAACTCTAAGTTACATATTTTCAAAATGCCAGCTACATAATTTTCTTATACATGTGCTATAAAATATAAACAGTGTTTTCTTATTACTTAGAATTTTCATTTTATTCTTATTAAAAGTGATGTTTTAGACATTTTCATTATATGTCACTCTGGTTACATAAAAAGGTAAATATACATTTTCTGTGAGTTATGTATACATTGTTGTGTAACAAATCGTTAGAACTTTATCTTGCAAATCTAAAACTCTACCCACTGAACAAACCCTATTTGCCCACTTTCCTACCCCTAGCATCATTATACTTTTTCTTTCTAAAAGTTTGAGTACTTTATAGGCCTCATATAAGTGTATTCATGAAGAATTTGTCTTTTTGTGACTGGTTTATTTCACTTATTATGGAACAGAAAAATTTTAAATTAATGACGTACTGTTATTTTACATCCCTGTTTGTTTGCACACAATGTAGAGTTTCTCCTTTCAGGAGGAGTCACCATTAATTTTCCTACCACCAAAGCACCTATAGCCCTCCACCATAGGTCATTGTGTTCTCTTTCCCCCTGTTTTCCTCCACCTCCTCTTTCTTCTCCTGCTTGCCTCCTGAATGTCTCAATCTATGGTCAGCTTTCAAGGGTCCTTAGACATTTGTATTTGTCTGATCCTTTGTTTGGTTTCTCTGAACTGTACAGTATTTATCTTTCCATTTTTGACTCACTTTACTTAGGATAATTTCTTCAAGTTCCATCCATCTTACCATAAATGACATGAGTTTACCTTATTTGATTGCTGGATAATATTCCATTGTATGTATATACTACGTCTTCACTATACTACATGATTCACTTGTCTGTGGTAGACATATTATGGGAGCAAGGTACCAAACAAACAAATGAACCAAATAAGCCAAAAATGAACTTTTAGATGATAAGACCAAATTAGTGGTTGCCAGTATGAAAGGGAAAAATGGGGTCAATAAAGGAAAAAGAGTTAACTGTATAGTGAACTTTTAGTGGTGAACTTAATGTAGTATATATATCTTGAATCTCAATAATGCATTTAATATTACAGTATAATAATGTACATATGTTATAGTGAAATTATAGTTTAATAAAATTAAATAATTTTTAAAAGGCCGCAAACTTGACTGAGATAACTAATTGATCAAACATCCCTTACCAATATATATAGACTAACTGTGAGACAAATGGATTTATTGTTTCTCTTCTTTGGTACTTTAGGCATTAGGATTTTTGTCATCTTATGGAATAGGAATGGAATATAATCAAGCAAAGGTAAGTCCATTCATTTTTTCTCTAGAACAATGCTAAGTTATTATAAAGGAATATTGAATAGGAAATTTCATCTTTAGTTAAAGGGGATCGTCTGGTGTGGTGGTTTAGAGCAATAGCTCAATATTTAAAAAATTTAGAATCAAAATACCGTGAATTTCTTAATATATCACTTCTGATTCTTCACTATAGAAATAAAATATCTACCTCATAGGAACTGTTTGATGATTAAATGAAATATCTATAATGCCCTTTCATGGCCTCTAGAGCGCTCTAATCTTTCTCCCAGATGGCAACCATCTTTACAGAGAAAGAGAAAGAAATTTGGAATTTGTTTCGGAGTAGTTTAAGGTTCATTGCACAACTAGGGACTAAAAACCAGTGATTCATTTGAGTTTCAAATTTAATTTGACCAATATAATTTCTTTTCTACTTTAGGCCCTGATATATTACACCTTTGGAAGTGCAGGGGGAAGCATGATATCGCAGATGATTTTGGTTTGTAAATTAAATATTCCTGGACCCAAATGCGTATGCTATAAATTCAGCATTGTCAGATATTAATAATATATATGTCTATGTTTTAGGGGTACAGATATTTGTCAGGAATCAATGTTCTACAGAATTGTGAAGTTGCCCTAAATCATTACAAGACAGTGGCAGATTATAGTAAGTAATGCTCATAATTTAAGATAAATAGACTTGCCAAGCAATTAAAACTATAAATAATGCCATTTAACATATTTATGAAGGTATTAAAAAGCAATGCTTTAACATCTGTTATAATACAAACCTTTTATTATAATATAAAGTTTTTGATTCCTAAGTAGTTGCTTTTCTAAAAGTTTTGATTGTAATCATCTTCAAATTTTGTTGTTTTATGTTCCCAAATAATTCTGTTTTACTTGTTCATGTGATATTCTTTCTTTACACTGAAAATTTGAATTTAGCATCAATACATATTAAACAGTTTCCCTAATGTTCAGAATATGTGATAACTTGTTTAAAAGTTCTAAAAAAATGGAAAGTACATGTTTCTATCACTGTACTTGAGAACAGTTCAAGAAGTCAATCTGTTATCATATCCCTTGCCTACAAAAAATAGAACATAAGATTAATGTGTGTTTCCAGGATTATTTTCGAAGTTGTATATAACATTTCCTCTTGTAAAAACACTGAACTAGAGTTTTAAGTAAAAGTTTTTCAGTTATTTGCTATAACCATAATTAACAACAAAATACATATCTTTGGTATTATTAGAAGATGAGAGAATAATGAGAAAAAACTTTTAAATTTAAGATGTTTCATATATATAAGGAAACTGGAATTAGTATATAGTTCAAACTGCACACTGTATTAGGTTTATTCAAGCATATTTACCCTTATATTTATTTTTAGTCTATCTGTCAGAAGTAATCAAGGACTAGTTTTACTTATATGATAGTTTTGGTCCTGGAAAAAGTCAGTTGTAGAGGAGAAGGCCAGTTGTTTGCACCTAAAGTCTATCTCCTTTTTTGACCTTGCTTGGTCAAAATCTCTAGGAGAGGTACAGTATTTATACAGATTACAAATAATTTGGTTTCTTACGTTTCTCAGAACCAAATAAACAAAAATCAGCAAATTTCTGATATTCTAAGGATATTTCCCTTTTTAGTAGACCAGATTTCTGCACAACTGAAGGAAAATAGGCCTCACAGCCATTTGTCTACATGACTGTCAGCTCTAACAACCTTGTACATTTTGACTATTCTATGGCTTGTTTCGCTTCACAGTTGCTGACAAACTAGAAAAAAGTGAAGGTATTCCAGTGGAAAAAGTGAGACTAACTGAAAGACCTGAAAATCTGAGTTCTAAGAACGAAATTTTGGATTGGGACATATACCAATACTATAAATTTTTGGCAGAAAGAGGAGATGTTCAGATACAAGTATGTATACAGATAAATTTAACTGTTTAAAACATGCAGATTATAAGAGACTTGGTTCTGAATCCCAGAAGGGTTAGTAATGCCCCATCTTAAATGATAAAGGGAAGAGACATCTCCTCCTCCTTGTACTACTCTTTTTTGTTGTTTGTTTCCTGCATTTGCAGTTCTTGTGATCTATGAGAGAGGCAGTTGCCATAGTAATGGCAGATTATTTTGCATTTACTACCTAAAATTTCATTTTAAGAAACCTATATTTTAATTATAGAAAAAATGTAACATTCAATGTTGGCTTAAATATGAATGAGTTCTAACCAGGTTCCAGAAGTATTCTGTTTCTAAGAATGTGAATGAGACATTTGTATAACCTTTCAGAGCCATGAGTTAAGCCCTGGGATTTATGTGCCCAGGTGTTGCTGTGTACCAGCAGACTATCTTTCTGCCATTGAGAAGTCCATATACCCAGAATCATCCATTTACCAATTGAAAGATATAGTCTGGGGCAGCTCTAATATAAAGTGGGTTTGCCTGACTGGGTCCTCACCCACTCGCTCTAACAACACTTATAATGCCCCAACTGCCCAACTGCGGCACACACAACAAAGGTTAATCAAGGGTTTTATTTACAAGGGAAGGGGAAATAGCGTAGTGAATAACAAAAGGGGAAGAAAGGGATACAGATTTGTAAATATTCTACCAGTTCCTCGGAGCTGGAACCCAAGGGTGCTCTGAGAGCTAACTCCCAAGGATAAAGCGACCCCCCAAGGCCCTCATGTCTGCTTTTAAATTCAGCCTGGCTGCTTAACTTCACCCTTAGGTCCTACTGATTTGCTTTTCAATAATGACCTTATGGGATTTGTAGTTCTTGGATCTTGTAGGTTTGGAATGGGGGTTGAAGTCCATAACTTATCTGTGTAATCCATTTAGGAGGGTTTTTCCCCCTAACAATATGATAACCTCATTAAACTGGATCAAGATACTGTGTTGAAACCACGAAGTATAGTTTTCTTTTTCTTTTTCTTTCTCCTTTCTTTTTTTGTTAATTGATTTATTTTTAACTGGGATAGTTTGAGGGCCCCATCATGTAACACCTCTGTTGTGTACCTACCACCAACACACACAGTCCTTCACAGTAGTCCACTGTACTTCCTTCCTTCTTTGTTCTTACCCTTCCCCCAATACTTTATCTACACACACCCTTCCCCCCATCACATTTCTATAGTCAGGTACCAAGGGTTAGTTTTTAAGCTTGTCTTTAGTTGATGCTGGTTTAGTTCTCTATATTCCACATATTAGTGGTACTGTTACAGGGCAGGGAGAGGAGCACCGGACTAGTTGAAACAGATGTGGGTGAGAGACCCATGGGGAGGTTAACAATGGCAGCTTTCATCTTAATTTTAATTTTGCTCTTTTCCTCCCGAATTTGTCTGACTCTTTCTGACCCTTTTCTATGGGTCTCTACTAAAAGGTCCTTTAAATGTGTGCCAGGTTTCTGGGTCTTGCTTTGGGCCAATCCTATTTGGCTGGACTTTTACCCTCAAGAAAATGGGTAACTTTGGATGCTTAACTTAGTAACTATATTCTTTGTTCTTTCTTTATTGTACCCTAGTTGTATTAAAGTTCCTTTCCATTAAAAGTTTTGTATGTTTGTCTTAATGCGGCAGATGGCAGAACCCATTCAGAGAGGGCAGGCTTGGGGCTTCTGGGTGCTCCTCTCCCTGCCCGGTAACAGTACCATTCAATCTTTGTCTTTCTCTTTCTGACTTATTTCACTGAACATTATCTCTTCAAGCTCCATGCATGTTCATATAAATGGCATGAGTTTATCTTTTCAGATTATTGAGTAATAATATTGCATTGTGTATATATACTGCATCTTCTTGATCCACTTATCTGTTATGTTGGTTCCATAATTTACAGATAGTAAATAGCACTGCAATAAATATAGGAGCAGAAGTTTCCTTTCAAATAAGTGTTTTCCAGTTTTTGGGGTAGATGCCTAGGAGTGGTATTACTGGGTCAAAGGGAAAATCAATTTTTGACATTTTGAGATACCACCATTCTGCTTTCCATTCAAGTTAGACCAGTTTGCATTCCCACCAGCAGTGTAGAAAGAAAAATGTTTTCTTTTTCTCCACATCCTCGCCAGCACTTGTTGGATCTGACCTTTCGGTTTTTTTCCTTTATTTATATATATTTGACATCAATTGTAATCCCCACCTATTCCCCATCACCATTTCACCAGTGCACTATCACCTCAATCCCTTATGCTCTTATCTGCCTTCAGCCCTCCCTCTCCCCCTTCCCCATCAAGTATCCCCAATTTGTCCTTGTCTTTTTATTATTATTATTATTATTATTATTCTTTTCCTTGGATCTGACCTTTTCAATATGGGCCATTCTCAAAGGTGTGCAATAGCATTTCATTGTGGTCTTGATTTGCATTTTTCTAATAATAAGTGATGGTGAACATTTTTCCAAGTTCCTGTTTGCAATCTGAATGTCTTCGTTGTAGAAGTATTTGTTTAGTTCTTCTACCCACTTTTTTTGTTTTGTTTTGCTTTTGTAGAGTTTTTTGAGTTATTTATATATTTTTTATATTCATCCTTTTTCAGATATATGGTGTATAGATATTTTCTCCTATTCAGTAGGATGCATTTTCTTTTTAGTTATGGTTTCTTTTGCTGTACACAAGCTTTTTTAGTATGATGTAGTCCTGGTTGTTTATATTCTCTAATTTATCATGCTGATGGGGATGGCACCACTAAAGCTTACGTCTATGTTTTTTTCTATGTATTTTTGACTTCAGGTTTGTTGTTTTTTGTTTTTTGCTTTTTTATTATTATCACTTTTTTAATATAAATTTTTTAATTTACATATATTTGACATCAATTGTAATCCCCATGTATTACCCATCACCGTAATACCAGTGCACCATCACCTCAGTCCCCCATGCTCCCATCTGCCCTCCACCCTCCCCCTATTCCCTCCCCACCAAGTGTCCCCAGTTTGTCTTTGTCTTTTCATTTTTGGTTTTTGTTTCTTTATTGTTGTTATTATTATTATTGTTCTTATTCCTTTCCTTGATCTTTATTTGGTTCCCTTATATTCCTCCTAAGGGAGGAACCATCTGATATTTTTCTTTTGCCTTCTGACTTACTTTGCTGAGCATAATCCCTTCCAGTTCCATTCATGTTCCTATGAATGCGTCTAGTTTTTCATTTTTGATTGCTGAGTCGTATTCCATTGTGTATATGTACCACAGGACTTCAGGTTTTATACTCAAGTCTGTTATCCACTTTAAACTGATTTTTGTGTCTGATGTAAGATAGTAGTTTATTTTCATCCTCTTTGTGTGTTATACTATTCCCTTGAGGACCCATGTTGCCATTTGTTGTGTTATTCCTTCTCCCCATTATTAGTTTCAGGACCCAGCTGTTGTATGTGGGGCTTTTCTAATCATGGCTCACTTGTCTGGACAGCTGCTGGTAGAGTTTCACTGGAGGTCATGAGGACTGTGGCTACTCTGGCACCCTCCTCAGCACAGGTCCAGGGTCTCACTAGTTTGGCCAATCACTAGTAGGGGTCTCTCTTTTCTCAATTAAGTTAATACTACTGATGAAGTAACTTTCAAACCTAATCATTTCTAGGTATCTCTTGGACAATTACATCTAATTGGGAGGAAAGGCCTTGATCAAGATTATTACGTAAGTTAATCAAGATTTGCTCCTGTAGTGTGGGGGAAAAAATGGTGAAGAGAGGCTGGTGAAAATGTAAAGGGGGATAGGGTTTCTGGAAGAGTTGCTGGGGGAATCTCACTGCTGCTTCTTTAGTCAGATCTACTTCCTAACTTTTGAGGAGGAACAAAGTTCACCAGATGGAGCATTTTCCCACCTGCAACCAAGTACAAAGGGGAGACTTCTGAAGGAACAGCAGGAAAGTTTCCATGGTCCTTTTTAACAAAGCCTCTTCCCACTCCAACTTACTGTTCGGATGAAATTAGATGAGAAATACACCCCCACCTGCTGGCTTTGGACATGGCCATTCCTCAAAAGTCAACTGTGGAACTGGGAGTTTCCGCATAAGAAACATGACCTCAAGCCTTAGCCCCATTTGGTTAAACCAAAAGACAGTCTTCTTTCAAAATAACTAGAAGTATGATTAAGTATTTTTATAAATTTGCTAAACTCCTTTCAATCACTTTGCTTAACTTACCTTATTCCAATGTGGTTAGATTACTTAACAATTCAAATTTATAGTGGAGAGAAAAGCAAATAAACTAGACCTACACAGGATCCTCCTCAGTGACATGCTAGAGCCCTGGATATGGTCTTGACTAAATCTGATTGTGGTTTCAAAACCCCATGTCTCCAAAGATCTGGTGAGGTAACTGGAAATATTTTTAAGAGGTATTGGAGCCCTTGTCATTTTATTGGAACCATGTACTATTTTTCTCAAACCCTACTTCATGCACTCTAATTCAACATAGTCCTAATGGCTAAGCAATAAAAATAACTACTTTAGGGCCTCCCTGCAGGCCTGGGGGTTAAGTGTCAGTGCTCTCACTGCTGTGGCCTGAGTTAAATCCCCCAACCAGCTAGCTGACCCACATATAGCACAACAGACTTCTGCTGTCTCCCCTGCTCCTCTCCTTAGCAGTGTATTTCAGTAAATCTTCCTGTTCTGCTCCCTGCTCCTTTCTCTGTCTCAGGTGAATCCTCTCACCCTTTCCCCCTAAAAAAAAAATTAAAAAATAGAAAAACTACTTAATAAGGTGGCTACATAAAAGAGTGATCATTACTACTTTTTGTTTCCATTTCTACAGTTATTTTATAAACATGTCCTTGGTGCTGAGGTTTGTGTTTTATATGAGGTACAGTAAACATCAAATTTAGCAAAGTTAATAAACTGTGATAAAATAAGCAGCAGTTGAAATAAGCATAAGATTCCCAAGACAGATCAATTGAAGGTCTTCATATTTTTTTCTTTCCTCATCAAAACTAAGATTTTAGCCTTTTAGAACGTTGAGGCTATATAGTAGTATTACTCAGATGTCAGATTTCAGGTTTTAGTGGACTGTTTATATCAACCATAGGATGCATAACTGAGATTAATTCCCCATTTCCAAAATTTTGTTGTAAAGGCACCCAAACTTCAGGTATCAGGAATGTCCAGTAATGTGTATAGGGTACAAAAAACCCACAGACTTAAGTACTACTGGTTAGTCCCAGCTAATGTGGATACTTGACAGGAGCTGTAACTGCCACCAGGTGAAGATGAATGCAATCTCAAAGCTACCACTGAAGGATTCTGGTGCTGCATTAGCAACAATCTACCATTTGCGCATGCCCAGGACTCTTAGTCAGGGACTCCTGCGAGCTCATTCACAGAGGTCTGTTTTATTATCTCTGTTTTACAAAAGAGGAGCTGAGGCTGAGACATAATTAACTTGTTTCAAGTCTTATTGCTATGAAAAAGCTATATTTAAATATATAGCCTTTTTAATTAATTTCTCACTTACATTATTGTAGTCCCTGTACTTCTCCTGCCACCATATTATCCGTGAACCATCACCATATTCCCTTTTGTTTATTCTCCCCTGTTTTGTTCCCCTCCCTCCCTCTCCTTTGCTGTATGGCTTAGTTCTATAGTCAGCTTGCTAGTTTTGACTTTTTCTTGACGACCTGCTTAGTTTCTTTATATTCCACATATAAGTGAGACCATCCAGTATTTATCTTATTAACTGGCAAATTTCAGCTAGCATAATTCATTCCAGCTCCATCCACGTTACCACAAATGGCATGGGTTTGTCTGTTTCGATAATTGAGTAACATTCCATTGTAAAATATACCACAACTTTTTCATGCATTTGTCTATTTGGGGCGTTTGGGTTGTTTCCATATCTTGACTATTATAAATAGTGCTGAAGTAAACATAGTAGTGCAGGTTTCTTTTCAAATTAATGTTTTTTTGTCCTTTGGGTAGATTCCTAGGAGGGTAATCACTGGGTCATATAGCAGATCCATTTTAGTGTTCTGAGGAACCACAGTTTTCTCTAGTGGCTGGACCAGTTTACATTCCCACCAGCAGTGTAAGAGGGTTCCTTTATCTCCATAACCTCTCCAGCACTTGTTTCAAGATTTTTTAATGTGGGCTATTATTACTGGAATGAGTGGTCTCTCATTTTGGTTTTGATTTGCATTTCCCTGATAACTAGTGATGTTGAACATTTTCCACATACCTGTTGGACTAGCAAATAAAGTTTTTAAGAAGCAGAATATGAACACAGGGTCTCAGCATTCATAATCTGTGTTCGTTCCCTTAAACTTTACTGGCTTTTGACCTGGGTCAAAAAGAAAATACAACTTCTAAAATCTAGTTTCCTCATCTATAAACCAAGAAGAAGTATGGACATAATATACCAGGTTGCTTCAGCTGTAAATTTCTGCTGATGACTTAATCTGTGACAACTAAGACTCTGGGTCTCATCACATGCTCTTGTCCTCTAACCAACTATACGAGATTTTCATGTGCACTCCAACATTCTAAGAATACCAGAAAACTCACTACTCTTGAGGCCTAGAGTAGGAACTCACAAATCACTGCTGCCACATTCCTTTGGTCAAAAAAGATGGTGAAGTCAGCCAGCCTTCCTTGAAGGGGTAGGAAAAAAGGCATCTCTCTGAGCAGAACTGCAAAGTGTGTGATCATTTTTGTATCTTACAGTACCTAGTTGTACCAGAATCAACTTGGAGTGGCATAGAGATGCAAACAAGAGAGAGAAGATAAAAGGATAAACCCAATTTCTAGAGCCTGTTACTACAGCTCTTCCTATGACTACCTTCTCATCCTTCAAGGTTCACCTTCTCAGAGAGAATTTTCCTGATCTGCTCTACTTTTATCACTTTTATGCTGTGTTTATTTTCTCTAACCCGAATCACTCTTGCGCAATATAATATATTGCTTACTCTGTCTCCCTCCGTAGAATGTAAGTTCTTATCTATCTTGCTCACTATTCAGATTAATACCTAGAAAATATTAGATACTAATAAATGATAGCATCCTGAACATTGCACCTCAGTCTAAGGACCACCACTTAAGTTACTATATTAATGCCTCATTCCACCAAAGAAAATTACTAGGGTAGTCTCTGTATAAAATGTGATTCCTCATTTATTGCCCAGCAAACTAATTATCAAATACTTGGAAATAACTACCTTGGCTTTTTTTACTTTCTCCTTACTGAATTAATCTCTCCCATGAGTTGTCACCACAGGCAACATTTTCACCTCCCTCTCCACTCACCAAATTCTTAATTATTAAAAAGTATTGCATATACAATTCCTCATTACATTACCCTTAATTTCTGTATGTATAGTTAAGTGTCATTTTGCATTTCTAAATATATAAAGCTCAGAATTAATTGGATTAGGAAAACTGGGTGTTTAGTGGTATATTATTCAAGTGGGTAAGGCACAATGTAATTAAACCTAGTGGAGGGGGCTCCCAGGTGGCGCAGTGGGTTAAGCACCGCACTGTGAAGGTAAACCGCAGTCACTGCAGCACAGTTCGATCCCTGCTGCCAGCCAGGGAGGGGACCCACATGGCAAGGCAGACCTCTCCTGCTGTGCCCGCTGCTCCCCTCAGCAGTGTACTTCTGTTGATCTGCCTGTTCTGCTCCCCACTCTCTGTGGTGAATCCTCTCACCTCCCCCCCACATCTCTGGCCTGTACCCCAGTGCTTGTATGCATAAATAAATAAATCCTTTAAAAAAATAAAATAAAATAAACCTAGTGGAGGAATAATATCAAATATGTAAAGGCAACTACTGCCATATGTTAAAAGGAAAAGAACTAATATCATTCCTTTTCAGGATGATTTACAGAACCTGGGATAAAAGAAGTGTTCATAAATGTGTTAGAACAATGCATTTTCTTGGCATTTCATTCTAGAAGTTTTGCAAACTGATTAAACTAAGGATTTTCTTAGAATCAATGAAAAATCATGCTCATTTTTTTGAAAAAAGAGTGCATTCAAATAATGAAACTGACTTTGCATAATGCTGGGATATAGAATATCTAAGAAACCATCAATTTTAAGATACATTATTTTATGTAGTAGTGAGAGAAAAAATACCACCAGTATAAATTATATAATGCTGTTGATGGTAAGAAATGTTCTGGTTAGAATGGGAGATGGGGAAATGTTCATTTAGAATTAGTGAAATATGATGGTAAGTATTCAGTAAATATTTATATGGTGGGTGAATGATGTCTTAGTATATTTGAGCTGCTATCACAAAAATACTATATCCTGGGTAGCTTATAAACAGTAGAAATTTCTCATATTTCTGGAGGCTGGAAGTCAGAAATCAGGGTGTCAGCCTGGTTGGGTAGGAACCTTCCTCCAGTATTTAGACTTCTTGTTGAATCCTCATATAGGAGAAGGGGCTAGCTAACTCTTGGGGTGTCTTTTATAAAGATACTAATTCCATTCATGAGGGCTCTGCCAATCACCTCCCAAAGTCACCACCTTCTAACAACATCCTCTTGGTCATTAGTTTTCAATATATGAATTTTGAGGGAACACAAATATGTAGATCATAGCAAATGGTTAGATAGATAGATGGATAATGGTGTATGTGTGTGTGGATAGATGGCTATGAATGGATATATGAATATGTGAAAGCAAGAACTCAGATTGACTTACGTATATCCATCAAAGTAGCTTGTTGTGGTACTTTCACATGGTTTTTGATAAATTCCAAGTAAGCCAAGACAGTGGAGGAGTATAGAAAGAGGAATTAGAGAGATGTGTATTTATTTTGGTTTGTATGGGAGCATTATTGAAGGATGGAGAAAATGCCCCAATTCTTACTTGCTTCTGAGGAATAAATTATTCTCTTTTAATAATTAAATTTGTTTCCCACAATGTAACCTCCCCCCGAATTCCCTATTATCAACTCTTTGAGAACCAATTTTTGAAAATGATTTCATAGAACCATAATACTAGAGCCCAAGGAACAAAAAGATTATAATTTAACCCTATTTTAGAGATTTATAAATGTATTATTTTCTTCTCTCGCTCTTTCATTAATTCCAGAAATATCTTCTGAGTCCCCTAATGTATGGGAGACACTGTACTGAGTATAAGAAATTCAACATTGGAAAAAACAGAAAACTCAGCAGATGCATGTTACGATAGTAACTTAGGGGAATATTTGAATCTTAGCCCCATAGAGCCATTTGTAAGAAATACCTTTACTTTTAGATAAAACTGCTCTTGATAAATGTGATTGTTAAATTATACTTTTGAACATACATTTGATTTCCCAGTAATCAATTAGTCAGTCATACTTTGCTGAAATTCTCTCCTATCCAATTTATATTTATGTTAATTCCAATTGGATGTTTATAATACGAGTTCCTCACATTTTTATAAGTCTTAGCCTTTGAATGTTTTACTTCATCCATACTGAAGTTATTACTATTTCCTGAATACACTTTGGACATTGTTATTCCCCCAGTCTATCATGCCCTCTGAACTGGTGAATCCTCTCAATCTTTTGTGAGCCCTTGTGCCAGGAAGGCTGAGTGCTAAGTACATGGGAATTGGATTCAGATTGCTTGAAGCCTGTATATCTTTTGTGTGTCAGTAAATAGACTCAGACATAAATGCTTTCCTTATAGTGCTGTTGTGAAGACTAGTTAAGAGAAATTTGTGGGCCTCCCTGGTGGTGCAGTGGGTTGAGCCACGCACTATGAAGCAAACCGCAGCCACTGCAGCACAGTTCGATCCCTGCTGCCAGCCAGGGATGGGACCCACATGGCACGGCAGACCTCTCCTGCTGTGCCCACTGCTCCCCTCAGTAGTGTACTTCTGTTGATCTGCCTGTTCTGCTCCCCGCTCTCTGTGGTGAATCCTCTCACCCCCCCACCACACCTCTGGCCTGTACCCCAGTGCTTGTATGCATAAATGAATGAATCTTTAAAAAAGAAAAATTTGTAAAATGCTTTTCACAGAACTGACTGCAATTTCTATTATTCTAAATTCCTTTAATTCTTCCAGGTTTTCTTTTATCCTACCTACCAGCCTCTGTTTTAATGCTATTTACATACACTTCTTTCTTTGAGGTATTGTTAAGAAGCAGATGTAGGTGATAGAAGAGTAGGCTGGGTTCTTTGTGCTGCTTGTCACTACCAAAAGCCAATAAGCAGAGACAGGAATTGAATCTATAAGTGCTTTTATTTTTCAAATCACTGGCCATAGATCTGGGGAAATGGTGTGTATAACACCCTGAAGAAACTGTTTTGACATCTCATCTCTAACTGGCCTTTTTATAATGGGTTAGACAAAGACAGTCATAGGCTATCAGAATAGCCTAATACTGTTGCTGTTCCTGGTATTCATCAGGTTCAGCCCCTAGAACTTTTTAGACTCCCAGTTATCTTGACCCTGGTATACCCCAGCCTGCTGATCCTGGTTAATTTCTGATGGTGTCAATGTCTGGCAGTCATTCAGGCATCATCAGGGCAAAGATCTCAGTTCAAAGCAAGAGCTTTAGTTTAAAGTAAAGAGATCATTAGTCTTACGGTGTGTATGTGCAAACTCTACTACATTTGTAAATACAGATTTCTATTTTAGGTATGGTGTCTTTCCCTTCCTCTCTAGCCCCCTATCATAGGGACAGCAGGTTTTTCTTTTTAATCTATTATTCACTTGTAATACTGAACATAATCAAATTTTTGAAAGGACAAATTAAGAACAGAAAAGATGGATGAATAACTGGGTATGTGATAATCTGGGTTCCAGCACTGTTAGCATTTAAATTCAGGTCCATAAAGCAGACTGGTTTTAATAAAAGAATGGAATTATCAAATAAGTTGGCAATATTTCTAGAGAAAATTTAAATATAAAAGAATTTACCTACATTTTCCTCTTAAATATATTCTCCTTTTGGGAATGAGAAAATATTTGCATATCAACCTAATCACAGCTTTCAAAATAGCAGAAGTGCTGTATCTTAGTAAGATAGTTTGGAGAGTACCTTCATTTCTCAATATTAGAATTAATTTCTTTTATTACTTAATATGGTATCTGAGGAGAACTTCTAGAAGGTCAAACTAAGGTCTAGGGAATAAGACAACAGGGACAGGCTAGTCCTGTGCATCCTAAACTTAAATGAGCATTTCATTTAATGATATGACCTAGAGAGAATCAGAGGTTTCACTGGTTCCCTTCAGTTTGATTTAGAAAGAATTGGCCTCAAGTTCACCTCTAAGAAAGATCTGGCCTCAGCAGGCAGTTTTGTGTGTCTGGTCTTGTTCACTTTGCCTTAAAAACATTAGGATGCTACATATCCAGTTCTGTCAATTATGCAAACTGTCTTATATAAAATAAGTACTAGTGTCTACATAGAAGAGTCAGTTTTTCAAAATAGATTAT
The DNA here is from genome assembly GCA_019455555.1 of Galemys pyrenaicus. NCBI lineage: Eukaryota > Metazoa > Chordata > Mammalia > Eulipotyphla > Talpidae > Galemys > Galemys pyrenaicus. The sequence goes on along the minus strand of JAGFMF010011589.1, from coordinate 612,084 downwards.
TTTTTTTTAAAGATTTATTTATTTATGCATACAAGCACGGGGGTACAGGCCAGAGGTGTGGGGGGAGGGGTGAGAGGATTCACCACAGAGAGCGGGGAGCAGAACAGGCAGATCAACAGAAGTACACTGCTGAGGGGAGCAGTGGGCGAGGCAGGAGAGGTCTGCTGCGCCATGTGGGTCCCCTCCCCGGCCAGCAGCAGGGATTGAACTCGTGCTGCAGTGACTGCGGTTTGCTTCATAGTGCGTTGCTTAACCCACTGCGCCACCAGGGAGGCCCCAAAATAGATTATTTAATTCTATAGTTTGGATTCATCTGTCCTCCAGACAGCCACATGCCCATTATCCATATCTAAATATGAGAAATAAGTCCTCACATTTTAAAATGATATATGTGAACCATAGATAGATAGACAGGCAGATAGATAGATATAGTGGAAAAGCCAATAATATATATATATATGTATATACATATATACATTTGCCTTCTGTTAAATGGGAATATAAAAAGTTTTACCTCAAGGAGGTCTGATCCTATGCCTCTGAATCACATAAACATATATATATATATTTATTCCACTCTTCGGGTCTGTGGTTAAATCCACGAATAGTGTTTTGAACACAGTGGATATTTCATAGATTTTTTTTGAAGGTATGCTTATAAAGTTTCATCCAAAGAGCTATTTTGTAGCATATGTTCATGATTGTCAATAATACTATTTCTTTTCTCACCAGAAAGCATTATACTACTTCTTAAAGGCAGCAAAGGCCGGGAGTGCAAATGCCATGGCATTTATAGGAAAGGTACATACTTCATCTTGGTCAATATTTTTCATTTCTTAAAAGCCTAATAAATTAGTGGAAAATGAACCCAGTGTAGGATGACAAGGTTACGTGCCTTTTTCATGGAAGCAATTCCCCAAAGCATTAGCTACAAACTGAGGGCAGTAGTCTTGAGATGACATTTGGGGTAGAAGCCCTATACAACAGTTTTATTTAAAGCAGGCTTGAAAGGAATATTTGGTCCAGGGTTTCTCCTCTGAGTGTAGCTCAGAAGTCCCTGGCCCATGCAGAACCTCAGCACTTCCCATACTAGCATGTAACAGGAGATCCAGGATAGTTATTCATTGAAGACTTGGTATAATCCTCAACCCAATCAAGTGCCTTCTTTCTCCCTTCTAGCTATGATAACCAGCTCCAGTCCCACCAAGTCCATCCTAGAGTGTCCTCCCATCTCTCTTAGTGCTGCCCATGGCTCCCTGTAGCTAATTTGCATTAGTAATCATGGGGACAATTGCCTTTCTTTCAGAAGAGCTACATACCATAAATTACATGGAAGAGAATGTGAGAAAAAATAAATCACATTTTCTTGAGCAAGGTCACTCCAAAATATATACAATAGGTTGTTTTCTTTGGTTTTTCTACTTTTTAAACTGAAATGGATTTCAGATAACATGAAATTAATCATTTTAAATTTGATTCAGTGGCATTTAATCACAATTTTGTACTGTCATTACCTCTATATAATTCTGAAACATTTCATCATCCTCAAATTCCTTAGTTTTTTTTACTTTTTTTTTTTTTTTTTGGTAGATGTATTTAGAAGGTAATGCTGCAGCACCACAAAATAATGCTACTGCCTTCAAATACTTTTCCATGGCGGCCAGTAAGGTATGTACTCAGCCATTGCTATAAATGAAAGTACTTTGCCTATATTCCAAAGAAACTGGTGCCAAGAAGTTTAGTCCAGTGTCCCATATCTAGTTAATAGGCCTGGGAGAAATTTTGTGTCCTGGACAAAAACAATATCATTGACCTTAGAATAAGGTGTTGGAGAAGGGAGACATGTGTCTTGTCTTCTTGGTAGATGGAAAATAGCAGCAACTTACACTGTTCAAACAGGAGGTCAGACAGAAGCAAAACTTTTCCCTCCCCCATGCAGTAAGTGAAGACAGGTAGCTCAGGAAACAGGAAATAATAGAGATGAGGACAAAGCAAGGGAAAACTCATTCCAAAACTGCAGTAAGTGCTGGAGAGAGACAACCAAGAACTGCCCAATTTTTTCCCCAAAAGTCAGAAATTCCCTTGGTCCAGGCAGAAGGTAGTGAGAGAACTGACCATGCAGTGAGTTAGAGGATCATTCTGGAGACAGAATTGCCAGCTTGGATGCCAGCCCTGCATTTCCAGATGTATGACTATGGACCTTCTCCATGCCCCATTTCGTCTTCTGTTAAATGGGAATATAAAAAGTTTTACCTCAAGGAGGTGTGATCCTATGCCTCTGAATCACATACAATGTTGTAAACCAATGTTATCTCAAAACATTTTTTAAAATAAAGTGGTAATAGGAAATTTAAAAAATTTGCCTCATGTTGTATTGTTAGACTATTAGGTGTTAATATTTATATGCCTTGTATTGTAAAAATACTTAAAGGAGTGTGTATATATCAGCCATTATTTTTTGCAATCAGTTGGGCGGAATGAACTTCAAAGTATATCAAAGACAAAATGGAGTGGATCTATGAGAGAATATAGAAATCGTATAATATGGTTTCTGTCATGGAAGTATTTGCCTTGGGTCCTAGTTTCAGTGATGCTGGTATGTTTCAGATAAAATTTACTAAACTACTGTGAATCTCTTTAGTGCACAAATAATGTCCTCATCAAAATACTCATTAGCTTAATGTTGGTGAATGGCCTTGATAAACCTTCAATTCCTTCACATTAAGAAGCGTTTTGTTGTCTTAAAATTTCATAGTGCAACACTAGCAGTAAAAATGTGTTCAAATTGAGGCATATTTTCAACTGCTCTCAGTTTTTAAAAGCCCACATGCTGCTTTAGGAGCCTATTTATAAACGACTAGCACCTCAGAGATGCTTCTATTGTGGTGTAAATTACTGAGAAGGCTGGTACTCTCCCTTGTAATTTATATGAAATTGTTGCTCAGTAAGACAGTTATCTGGAGTACCATTAGATTAGGATGACAAAGGGGAGCAAACTGAAAAAGAGGAGGAGTAATGTAATAGAGGAAGAGCTCTTACAATCTGGCAAGTAATGCTGATTTGTCAACCCTAAGGAATAATGCCAGGAAGTTGAGTGTGTAAATTAACTCAGCTTCTAAGCTACTCAGGGCTGTGTAACTAGCAGTGATCTGAGCTACTTGTGTTCCAAACTTGAGCTATCTTCTTTTACCTAGAAAATCTGAAATTTGTTTATTCTGAATGAAAATGTAATTTTTTTGAATGGCATCAGGTAGACATGGTCATATATTCCTTTATCATGACCTTCATTTCTCACTTGACATCACTACCAAAATAAAAAGTCACCACCTCCACTCTGCACACACATAACATTTTTACTTTTTTTTTAACTCTTGCTTTTTAAATTTATTTTTAAGTCACAGCAGTACTCAGATGCAAATCTAAGGATTTTATAGCCTCTTTTGTCTTATTTATGCAGGAACATGAACAGTTATCTTATGTGACATGTGATGCTTGAAACATATTGGACCATATCTTTGTGATTTTCTCTCTCTCACCTTTGAACACATCAGGTTCATCCCCATCTCTATGCTTTTGTCATATTTCTTCCCCGCCCAGAATCTTCCCCTACTCTGAATCCTACTTGTCACCCAGGGTAGAGTTCAATTATTTCTCCCTTCATGAAGTAATACCCATACCTGTTTGTTGACTCATGTAATCTCTTTTCTCTCTTAAAATGACCTCTGTGTACACTCCTTGTACTCCTTGAACTTTACTGCTTCTAACTTGTACCTTCTCACTGTTGTCTGAAGGTCATCTCTCCTTAGCTTGAGGAAGCTAAGGGTCTTAGTACAGAGTAGCTTTCATTAAAAAATTTGCCAAATAATTTACCATCTGCTCCCTAATTTCATGTCATCAGCAAGAACATTGAACCCTAAAGAGGAAGTTATATATGGGCAAATTGCCTACATATATATTTTTGGCCCAGAAAGTGTTTTTAAAATTAGGAAACTTCTTATGAAAATCTGGATATTTAGCTTTTCTTGGAAACTGCAAAAATGTTGAACCATATGAGTCTGATACTCCATGTAACAACACTGACTAGAACAGAGAACTGATGAGTTTCTGCTGCCTTTGCATAAGGCAGATAGCTCTGATTTGCCTCAGACCACCATAATATACTTCTTCCATTGCCTGCATGAGTCTTTGATTTCTCTGAGTTGACCATTCCTGACCTGAAGGTTCTAAACTGGTACTCTGGGCCTTAAGCAGTTTGTGATATATCCACTAAGCCCTTTCTTTATAAAGGAAATTAATTTGTCCCCATTATTTTAAACTTTCTCTTTTACTCTCCCTTCTTCCATTCCATTTTTATCACCTCCTAAATGAAGTTAGCTAGAGAGACACACTTACTATTTTATCACATCCATCACCAGGACTTGCTACGATCACAGCACTCCTAGGACTACAAGCAAGACAGGACGTAGACAGGAAAGAAGCAAGAAGAGTACAGAGATATCCACCTGTTTTAAATACTGATAGACTTTCTTTAGAATTCTAATAATACTGGCCTTTCAGTATGCCTAGATATAAATCTTGGAGTCTTGAAGTAGTTTTTAAGCTATGCCTTCTCTAATTATATGAGAATATCACTAGGGATTTCTAGTTGCATCCACAATAAATAAATTCAGCTAGTAAAAATAAACTTGGAGTGTTTTCTTTAAGAACTTTAGTGCCTGAGGAAATCCTATTAATCTTTAAAATAAGCACCCATATGCTGATGAAAACCAAGTGGCTAAGTATGTCTCCCTACTCTGTCACAAGAGGTTGAAATGTGTGATGATCGATGGAAAGAAAAAGTAAATTTTCTAGTTGGGAAACTCCTAAGGTTCACATTTCAGGATTGATATAGTAAATATATTTGAATTTGTGCTAAATGCCAAATATGCTAAATATGTAACTTTCTCTAGACTATTCAGAATATTAATCAGAAAAAGAGATAATTTAGTATCAAGTGGGAAACACTGATGATGTTATCAGAAGTCAAATTTGAATAAAGAAACAAGTCAACAATGTTTACCTCATAATAACTAGATTGATATTCAGTCTCTAAAATGTTGTTTGACCATTTATGTCAATCTCTTTTGACCAAAGCAGGTAATAAGAATCTACATAGCTCTCTCCCTTTTGTAGAACTCTTACACATCCTTCAAGACCCAGCTCAGAATTCATCATTTGTAACAATTTAAAACCCTCAGTTACAGGCTTCATCTACACATGTTCCTTTTTTAGGTGCCCACAACACTCTAGATCTATTTCTACTATATACATCACATTTGACATGATGACTTTAGAAGGTCCTCTAGCCTGTGCACTGTCTAACATTGGGATATTTTATTCATCTTTCACCTCTCTGTTCCTAATGCCTATTATGGAATTGAACAAAAGCAAACACTAAATAAATAGTGAGGAAAGATTTGACTTTTTATTTTCTTCTTTCCTAGTTAGAGGAGGTTATGAAGTCATAAAAGGAAAAACTAGAAGGTGTCAACTGCCTGATCGACTTGTCTTGATTAGTCTCCTAATGGATCATTTCAAATATTTTGAATAACTGCACTAACAGTTCCTTGTTATGAATTTTTCTGGAACTTAACTTGGATTTTTAAAATTGTTCTAGGGTAATGCAATTGGTCTTCATGGGCTTGGTCTTCTTTATTTTTATGGTAAAGGAGTTCCTGTGGTAAGTTAAATAATTTCACTACCATTTAAACACATTTCTAGCGATTTATAGGGTAAAATTCATGGTCTTTGATTAATTTAAAGGAGTCAGTATATAGACCCTGGCTTGCCAAACTGTGATAAAAGAATAAAATAATCTAGAGAAATATTTTTCAGAGACAAAGAACAAACTTGTGACAAGAATAACAATCCTAATTATAGCACAGAATCATATCATCTAAGTAACCTTAGAAATCATCTAACCCCTGAGGATTTTTCTTTTTTTTATAAAGAAATTTATCTTAGTTTAACTTATGTCTTTTGAGTGACCTTCCCCAGATATTTAACAAAATCTATTGTAATTGTAGGAAAACACATAATTTACAGTGAGAATTAGGTAGTTATTTCCTAATAGAATCTAATACAATGAAAAAATGTATTTTTACCTCTAATACTATTTTAATTAGCTAAATCATACAGAGCACTCTCTATATTATTAATAAAAATAAATATGGAAGGCAATTGTTACCATGGAGTTTTACATACACCTTGAGTAATAGAATATAATTATATTACAGAATTATGCGGAAGCACTTAAATACTTTCAGAAAGCTGCAGAGAAAGGATGGCCCAATGCACAGTTTCATTTAGGCTTCATGTACTACTGTAAGTGCTACAAATACAGCTATTTTACTAGAATGACAAATGCATTGCTAAGTCTGTTCCTTTTTGACAAAAATCAACAGGTTGATGATAAACATTTAGATAGACCTTTCAGACAGTATCTTCAGGAATTTGAAAAAGGCTGAAAGAAAGGACACCAGATGTCCTTTGTGGGAGGAGGGAAGGAACTTAGTTAGGAAGTTCATGTTTGAAAAGGTTAAGTTTGAGGTGCTTTATTACATCCAATGCACATATCCAGAAGCAAGTATGAAACCCACAAAAAAGGTCAAATTTGGAGAAAAAGGTTTGGGAGATATTAATAAGAAATCATTAGTTAAAAGTAAATGAGGCTGCAAAGGGAAAGGAGAAAGAGTATGGGAAAAGAAATAGTGGGCCACAGTCAGAAATCTGGTATTCCTTAGTATCATATTAAAAAGATGGGCAGAGAAAGAGTGTTCACAGAAAACTGAAAAACCATGGTCAGAGGATTAGGAAAAAATATCATCATGTTAAGGAAGTCCAGAGATGGAAATTTCAAGAAAGTAAATTCATGAATTCCCCTTGTGAAATGCAGTGAGAAGTCTGGTTCTCACATTTCAAAACAAAGTAGGAACAGCCAAGTATCCATGAGATTTATCAATATGGAGGCTGTCTATAAGGTCATTGGACTGGTTGGGGTGGCAGCCAAATACAATGGGTTGAGGTGTGAGTAGAAGGTGAGGAAGTAGATGAGTAAAGATATTCTTGAAAGTAGTGTGTCTTTATGTGGAAGGAGACAGATGGAATGGTAGTATATGAGGAATGAAAAACCAAGAGGCAGTTTTTTTAAATGGTGAGAGACCTGGATATAATTTTTGACAGAAAAAAGAGAGGCAGCCAATGGAGGTAGTTAATGTACCATGGAAGATATAAGATAATTAAAGAGAGTCTGAAAAAAGTTGGCCAGCATTAGGACCTGGTTGCACCCAGATGGGAAGATTCCACATTATTCTTGATTAGAGAGGAGGAACTTCTCATCCTAAAAGAGGGAGGGAGAGAAAGGAGGGTGGGGGAAGAAAAGAGGCAAATAAGAAAAGTCAGTGTCAAAATTTCTTTATTAAGCTAGTTGGTTCATAGTTATCTTCTGAGAGGAATGTGGTAGAGTGATTGGTGTAGGAGATCTCCAGGAAGCCATGAAGGTTTGCAATAATCTCTGTGGGGACTAAGAGAGAGTAGCCAAGATAAGTACCTGGAGATTTCAACATACTTGAGTATACTTGCTAAGTCCTTCCTGTCAGATGGGGGAGATAGGGCAACAATATCTTGCCAAGAGATTTGCTGACATTTCCCACAATTACCCAGTAGAGAGCAGTTCTGTACTATCTCGGGGAAGAGGGATGACTAAAATGGCCTTATTCTTTTTAATTCCAAGTCCGAAGCCCAGGCTCTACCAGATAACTCAAACTTCTAAAATAAGGGTTTAACAGCAATGGCTAATGTTTTTTAAATCTTTATATATCCTGTCTTCCCAATTTATTTAGAGGGTATTCCATATTTTATAGATGACCAAAGTGTTCCATACTGAGTTGAAACCTCTTGCCTAATATCATACAGTAGGGCTGAGATTCTAGCCCAAGTAATCTACCACTAGAGCCTTTGCTCTTAATTGCAGTTGCACTTTTCTTTCAGAAGTGTTAGTACTGGAAGGAATTTAAAGCTCAATTAGTGAAAGCCCCTCTTTTTACAGAATGGCGGGAGTGTAGAACAAGATTTTCAAAAGCTGAGTATGAGGATCACTATCCTAGCTTCAATTACATCTTTTTTTCTTTAATAATGAAGTACCATTGTTTTATATCTTTGTTAATATTTTGAAAATATAGATTTCTCCCCTTAGATGTAGTCAGCATAGCTCTTTTACCACCAAAGTACCCATAGTTCTCTGTTGTAGTCTTTGTGCACTATCCCTCCCTCAATTACTTCTTGCCCCAAACATGAATTGAGACTGAGCTGTACCTCCTGGAACTGGGGGTTTGCCTGCTCCAAACTGTATAGTTATAGCTGAGAGAAACTATACTGGTTTCCTGGAATTGAGGCAATGACAGATGGTGAGACATGTAATGGTGGAGCTCCTGGTCCTCAGAAACCACTAACTGCTTTCTTTTCCATTAACACAAGTTGAACCATATCAAGGAGATATTTCATGAAACTAGACAATTCTTCTCCTTCAGTTTTTCGTTTTTAAATGGGTCAAGAACCCATAAACTTAATTTCTGTGTTCTCTTATAATCAAACTCAGTCCTCTCCCCCTCCCCAATAATGGATTTAGAGCAGCTTGACTTTGGGTTGGCTTTGTTTTCTCATCCTGTTTAAAATTAGCAGAGATTACTGTGACAATCATAGTCATAGATTGTAATGTAAGGATAAAATAAATAAGATATGGCTTAAAGTAAACAAATTTAATTTTCAGCTGGCTCTGGAGTATGGAAGGATTATAAACTTGCCTTCAAGTATTTCTACTTGGCATCTCAAAGTGGGCAGCCCCTTGCCATTTATTATCTGGCTGAGATGTACGCAACAGGAACAGGAGTTTTAAGATCATGTAGAACTGCTGTGGAGGTAAATAATGACCTGTCTTTAAGTACTTTTCATTTATCATACAGAGGAGATGATACTGTCTTTAAATTGTTGGTGTCTTTGCTTTTATAGATATTACCTCTTTTCTCCCGTTTGACAATGTGAGCACTGACATTTGCCAGGGAGAAAAAGCAGTGATGTAACTCGGACTGGGAAAGGGAGGAAAAGAAATGATCCCTCTTTTCTTGCATTTGGCTCTTCATCAAGTTCAGAGCTCACCTCAGAATTCAGTTAAGGAGCTCTGTTTCAACCTTCAATCAAATCATCAGGGCAATTTGGCACTTCTAGTAGTACTGGGAATTACTACTTGGGAAATGAAAGGCTTGATTTGTAGCCCACTTCTTCCCAGAAAGGAGGGTCCTTAGGTTTTGACAATTTTGATAATAACTGAGAAAGTGAATTCTTTCAGCCTGAGCCAGTGATACACTTTTCAAAAAATGCTTTTAGGACCTTAATGCCCTTTATTGATTTATTAAACACTTCCGCAACATATAAATACCTCCATGTTGCAATCTGGACCCTGTAAAACAAATTTCAAAAGCTGCCAGCTAATAATCTATCTTTAGATTTGCTCCTTGCCAACTTCCTAATGAATTATGTATGGCTAACCTCTTTTGGTTACATAAGGGCTATTCAGCTATGTTGACGTTGTCCCAATGGAACTCAGCATGCCACCCTTGCAGTTATGTCACCTACACCCTCAGGCACTGTCTTCCCTTCATTCTCTCTTTTTCATAACATCTGTGGCTTATAACTTGCAGCAGTCCCCCAAAATGTCCTTTTTTAAAAAAAGCCTTTTTTTTTGTCCTGCCAAATAGACTCTAAGTCTGCAAAGTTTATTACACAAATTTAAAATAAGCCTAGGGAAGTTTTTGGCTTAAAACAAAACAAATGAAAAATACACACTTGTAATCTTTGTGTCTGTGAAAGGCATTATAAGATATAAAGGCATTATAAGATATTTAGTCTAAATCATTTACTATAGCGGCAATCCTTATCTGACCAGCCAGCAGGAGCTTTAGACTGATGTCATTTATCATTTACCTGAGAGAAAGCATATTAGCCAACTAATCTACTTGATTTCTCTTCCCACATACAGCTTTATAAAGGTGTCTGTGAACTGGGCCATTGGGCTGAGAAATTCCTGACAGCATACTTTGCCTATAAAGATGGTGATATAGATTCTTCTCTTGTTCAGTATGCACTACTTGCAGAAATGGGGTATGAAGTAGCTCAAAGCAATTCAGCGTTTATTTTGGAATCTAGTAAGATAAGTTAAAATTCTCTGCAATTCCCCAATTATACATATGCCTGTAAACTTTACTATAGGGATATTTTAGCCTTCCTAATGGAATGTCTGCTTTTTTTTTTTTTTTTTTAAGAAAAGGTTAAAATTCTTGAGAAAGAGAAAATGTATCCAATGGCTCTTCTCCTATGGAATCGAGCTGCCAGTCAAGGTATAGAAATTAGATAAAAATAAATTCATACCTGGTGCTTGTCCACTGTTATTCATCTGACCTTATCCTGCTAATTCTTGGGTACATAAGCAGGAAGACACAGAATATCAAATAGGTGGTATTTTAAATATATCTATGTTAGGGTTGGCCTTTGACTAGAGGTCATTTCCAAGAATTTCTTTGCTATTCCCAAGGTCCTGGGTTTAGCAAAACATGGGAATTTTTCTCTGGTTCTATTTCTATGACACCATAATTACCATTTGAAACATGCCAATTTTACTAATGAAACCAGTTTTCTTGGTCTGGTTTCCATCACTCATTTGCTGAGTTTTTTCTGAACTTCAAGATGTGACCTATGTGGATCTAACACTCCCCTGGTTTCTCTTTTTGAATAGCAGTTGATGATTATCACAAACTTCTGATCTTTTAGCTATTAGCTTATAACCATTATTTTAAGAAATTTCAGGGTTAATTGACAGGAGCCTCTATCCTTTCCTGAAATCCTTATGTCCCCTTTACAAGGATCACATGTGATAATAAATATATAATCTAGCAATGATAGGAAAGCATCACCAGGTGGTATTTGCATCACCATGTCTCTTTCATTCTTTCCCTAAAATTATATTATAAAAAGCAGAGAGATACTGTGAAACTGTCATCATTGTGGCATTTGGATATGTGAGTAACTCTCTTGCAGTAAGAGAGCAATTCTACCTCCAATTATGTTTCTTAAAATCATCTCATGCTAAGGTCAAATCATCCCTTTTATACAAGAAGTGAAGGGGGGGGGTAAAGAATTATTCTCAACTGATGCTAATATGGGAGAGACAAAAAAGTCACAGTGGTGCCTTCTCAAATTCACCTGAGCTTATAATATAGCAGCAAGCCATCCATATGCATTAAGTAATAAATTATCTGAAAAAGAAAAGTCTGTTTTCTCTTACACAAAATAAGACCTTGTTTGGAGTGGGAAAACAACACCAGCAACCTCTAAGCTGTAGCAAATCAGCTCAATTGCAACAAATACAGGTTTATTCTAAGTCAGGAAATGGTGTGAAAATTGCATTAACGAAGAGACACTGAAAATGAGAGGGCATGAATATTAAGCAGAATTCATCAATATTAAAAATGTCAGATCATTAAAAATAATTTTGTGTTACAAGAGAGGTCAGGCATAAATGTCCCCAAAGATGTGACTACTGAGTGGCTCACTTGAGGTTAGAAATCTAATAATGATAAATTTCCAATAAATCCTTTGAGCTGTTGCTCTATGTGAGGAAGGACCTAAACCATCAGGACTAAGTCACCCACCACCTGTGACTGTGAAATTGAAGGTGAAATGCCTCACATTGTCAAGTGACCCCGTGGGAACCTGTCAGGATTACAACAAGCCTTTCACTCCCCTTAATTAGGATGGAGCTGAATACCATGGAGAACTTTCCTTTCTCAGAGATTTCAGGGACCCTGCTAACTTTTATAAAGTTCAAAAATACACAAAAGTTCTGTCCTTTTGAGCTAATGGCACAGAAAGAATTGTGGGGTCAAAGCAAGTCAACTTTAGAAAAAATTAGATATGGAGTAGACTCCAGGGACCTGTCTAACCAGACCCCTACAGAACCCTGAGTATCATTTCTATACATGCCACCAGCTAGCTATACATTTTGAGTCACCTGGGAAGCAGATACTGATAACTGATGTCTTGGGCACCTTAAGAATTGTAAGCTTTATTAAGAGAAAGCTAAAGATAGTTCATATATTACATTTTTAATAGAGGATTTTAGAACATTAAAAGAACTTTAGTACCCAGAGGAATTAATTCTAAAGGATTTTAGGCATTGCACCAGATCAATGGGCAGACATTATTGAGAGGAGTCCACAACCCTTAATAATACCCCTCAGTCCATACCACATGGAATACTCCCTCCTTTTCCAAGTGAGCCTAGACTGGGAAGAGGTTGGCCATAGCTGAGATGAATGTGTCCTAGATGAGCATTTCCTCATCTCTTCAATTAAAATTTTCTCAGTGAATAGAAATGTGGACCCCAAAGAGAACCTTAAAGGCCATCACTAAAAAAATTGAAGTCACACACCTGTAAAAACCTCATGAATTTTTTTTCTATTCCTGAACATATCCATGTTTGTTGAGAATTAAGATTCTAAGTTACTTAACATCTGAAGAAGGCTTTTTATAAAATGTTTCTTGTCCATTCATTCCATAATAATGTATCAGATACCTTTCTATGTTCTAGAACTATATCAGTGTTAAGTTTCTTGCTCTCATGAGAAACAGAGAGAAAATAAATTAAGGTAACCATGATATGTTCTGTGAAGGAAATAAAACACAAACATGAGAAAAATAACTATTGGGCTGAGGGACTGAGGAGATCCTTTAGACAAGGTAAGTCAGAGAAGGACTCAAGGAGTGAAGTAACAATTGCAGTGAGAACTGAAGAGTGAATCCCAAACAAAGAGTCAGAGGAATTCCAAATACGCCGGACAGAGGGATTTGAAGAATCTTAATACAGGGATCCTAAGGCAAGAATGAGCTTGGAATGTTGCAAGAATATTAAAAAGGTTAGAGACTATCAAGAGAAAGTAACAATGTGATTAAGACTAGTCAGGGAAGTGAAAGGCAGTTAAGGCACAACTTGTAGGTCAGGAATATGGATATTATTACAAGTGAAGTAACTTGGGATATATTATAAAGAAGAACCACGAGTTGATTTTACACTTTAAACAGATCATCATGGTTGCTGTACAGAGAATAGATTGAAAAGTAAAGATAAAGGAACAGTTTGGATGCCTTTATAGTATTCCAAGCCTGAACTAAATGGTTAAGGAACTGGAGAGAAACTGGTGTGTTTTAGGGATGGAATCAACAGGACTTGCTTTTGAACTTAGTGATGGAAATGAGAGAAAATTAACTAAGTAAAACTACTCTAGATTTTATGGCCTGGACAATGGCTCTAGGCCTAAGATAAGAAAGAAACTGATGTTTTTGTTTGGTTTTATTTGGGGGAAGAAGTAGTAGGTGTTAGGAATCTCTATTGGATATTGAGACCCATGCAGAGTAGCCAAGTAGACAATTAAAGGATTCTGGAATTTGGAGAGAGACTGAACTACAAGTATAAATTCAGGAACAGCAAACATAAATATAGCCATGAAACTATATTAGTCATCTAAAGAGTTGTGGTAGAAGAGAGTGGAGGAAAGAGTAGGGGAACGGAAAAGAGAGAAGAAAAAGGAGAGGAAAAAAAGGAAAAAAAAAAAAAAACCAAGACCTTCATAATTACATCTAGAAATTGGATGAAGGAGGAGATAGGCAAAAGTTATAAAAGGTCACGCCTATGAAGCAGGAGAGACATTAAAAGAATTCACTATCCAGGTGAATTGGTGCCGGGAATTTCACTGGAATGAGAAATACACACTGTACAAAAATGAAAAATAATGTAAAATATACATAAAATTTAAATTTAAAAAAAAAAAGAACGATCTATCCTTGATGTTAAGAGAGGGAAGTGCTTAAGCAACTAGCTCCAATGAACCCAGCACTGCTCAGATCCCCAGTGAGATGAAGATTTGGCTGCATGGGAATTTTGACCACCTTGATGGTAAAGGCTTGATGGAACACAGGTAAAAGCCAGCTTGGAGAGTGGGTCGAGAATCATGGGAGGTGAAGCTGTGGTAAATACAGTGAATGCAGAACTTACTTTTGAAAAGTCATGCTAAGGGAATAGAAAAAGGGTTGTAATTAAAAGGAGCCACCATAAAACAAAGAAAAAGTTTTTTTATTCATACAAGACAACAAAGTGGGTTCTTATTGATGGGATTAGCCTGGGAAAGAGGGAGAAACTAGTGATGTGGGAGAGTAGAGTTTCAGGAGGGAAACTGAACAGAAAAGATGAGATAGATATGGTTGCCAAGAGTTGGCCTACCTCCAAAAAACAAATTTTAAAGGTAAAATTTATGTTTTTTTTTTTAATTATTATTCTTTAAGGACATTTGTACCATGGGAATTATCCCACAATGAAGACAGCTACCAGTTGGTGTCATATTTTTTATTTCATAAATTCTAATACTGATTCTGGAATTCTGAATGTTTTCTGCTGTTATATGTATTATCGTTAGGTTGGGTTACTAGGAACTATGCATGATCATTTGAATTATTCTTCTCTTTCTAATATTTCTATCAGGCAATGCATTCGCTAGGGTGAAAATTGGAGATTACCATTACTATGGCTACGGGACTAAGAAAGATTATCAAACAGCAGCCACACATTACAGCATTGCAGCTGACAAATACCACAGCGCCCAAGCCATGTTCAATCTGGCCTATATGTATGAACATGGTTTAGGGATTGCAAAGGTAATTGTGTTGGTAGTAGTAGACACCTAATAATGGGAGCTGTATAGGAAGGGGAAATTTTTTAATGTCTTGAATTTCACTAATGTCATCAGTGTAGTGGAAGAAAGGACAAAAACTGAATATTTGCTGAGTTCCCTCCATGTGTCAACACATATTACTTACTCTAACATGAGCCCTATGAGGTAGAAATTATCTTGTTCATTTATGCCAAGGACATAACTAATGAGTAGAATAAACCTAGTCTAGGTCAATTTGACTCATAAATTCATGCTTTTTCCAACAATACTAGTGGGCCCTGTCCCCAATTCCTTCTACCTGCAAGCCTTTTCCCTTTAAAATTTCCAGTGACATGCAAGCTCTCTACAGCAAGAAGAAAGTGGAAATGAGGTTATAACTAGATATTAGAGGTGGCATCAATCCAGAAATATAACGTGTCGACTGTATACATAACACAATGCTGAGCACTCTGCAGAGACCCAAGAAAATGGATCTCCATTCTTCAAAGATTACACTTGGCTTGAAGAGATGAGTCATATTCATTAAGAAAGAGAACAAACACTACAAGGAAATAATGAGTAAATCCTTTAGATAGTTAAGGGCAATTAAGGCACAATATGGCATTGGGATCTGACAGACTAAGAAAGATGTATCAATAATGATGATAATAGCTAGGCATTATTTTATGTATATACCATATCATTTAAATTATCATCAGTTGATGAGATGAACCCTTTAACTGTCCTCAGTGTGTGTATCAGGAATCCAAAATGCAGAGAGGTTAAATCACAACTTTGGAAAGCTCATTAGCAGTGGAACCAGAATTTGAATCTAGGCTTGTCTGACCCTATGTTTTGGGGGCAAAGAGTGGGTGCTGCATTGAGTCATTCTTAGTGTTCAATCACATATTTCACTTCAGTGTTTATATTCCTGGTTACATTTTAAGAACCAAAAAGGGAATAAGACTAGATGGAATAGCTGAACTGGATGATTCTTAGGATGCCATCAGGCCATACCTTGCTTTCCCCCAGTCATCATCCATCCACATTTGTAAAACACAACAATGCCTGTCCTGCCCAGGCTTTGAGGAGAAAATGAATAAGCCTTTGTGAAAAGACTTTGTAATCAGTGTGGAATGACTTAATTAGATCAGAAGAGAATTGGAGGGATTGCTCAGTAAAGCTTCAGTAAATTAAATCTTTTTTCATCTCCCCTCATGCAAAACATAATAATAATAGTGTGAAGAACATTGTCTGTATAAAAAGTAAAAGAGACCCCATCCCATAAAGTAAATTTCAGTTAGTACACCCACAGGCTGAGTGGTTCTCACAGGGTTTAGTCCATTTTGTCAGGATTCCTAATGGGGAAGGCAGGGACATCCACTCGAACACACAGCATGCTGGAGAGGACACTGCCTATTGGCGTTCAGTTGACCTTCTATGTAAGAGGGCTTGGTTTAGACCATTGGAGTCACAGCTCAGATCTCCTAGACTTTCCTCACAAATAACAGGTGTTGAGATGTACTTTCCGTACATTTAGAAAAATCTCTGAAATTTCTCTCTAGCCACATTTCTGTCTGGCTTTCTTTTAAATCATGGGTAGTTCATTTTGGTCTCTGTCAGTCACAGCTATATTTTTCCTACAGAAACTCTCTACATTAAAAAAAAAAAAAAAAAGAATAGGGGCTTCACTTAACATTCAGACCTGGACATGGGAATTTTAGATTAATTCATTAGGGATCATTGTTCTTTGTCTTTATTAATTTCTTTTGTTGAACAATTAGAAAATAATAGCCAGGTACCCAGAGGCAAAGTTTTATTAATGTTGCTATCTCATAGTCAAATTAACAAGGAAATACCACCTTTTCTAATTCTAATATGCTGATAATTAAAAGCACAAAGCTTGTTCCAGTGATGGTTAATGAAAGCAAAGTGATTAGTAGAACAGGTTTTCACAGCACTAAGTTATTGAATAATTAAGCATTTCTTCAGCAAGGCACTTTACAATCCTCTTTATTAACTAATCTTTGTGCAAACCAGTGGGGAAGAGGAGAACATTATTAACCAGGATTTCTCTGAGAATCAAAAAGGGCTCATGTGGAATCAGGTTTATAAACTCTGAAGTGAGATATAAATAAACAATTGGTAAATCAAGGTAAAAATACGGGTCATTGTTGTTCTCATTTGTCTTTATAAAAGGATGATGTAGGTGGATTATTCTAATAGCTTCACAAGAATTGTCTCGTTCCCGTTCCCGTTCCCCAATTTCTTCTTCTCTCCCACCTTCCTTCTCCCTCCCTGACCCCTCCTTCCTATATTATTTATAACACTTTATAGGTGCCAAGAAAACATTTACTCAGTATTTCCAACACCAAATGTCCATTCACCATCTGCCAACAACAACTTGGCCCTTTTATCCATTCTACATTCCTCCCATCCCTTCTGATAAACACCACTCTATTGTCAGAGTCTTAGAGTTTGTTTTACTTTTTACTCCACAAATGAGCGAAATCATACAGCATTTGTCTTTCTCCTTTTGACTTACTTCACTTTTCAGTTTCTGACTTCAAATTAAGCTCAATGAGCTCCTTGACTTAAACTGTGGATCATAACTTACTGCACCATTATTCTATGAACACAACATAATAATGGAAGGAATTAGAATTTAGAAAGATTTACATTTTCTTAATTTAATTTAGAAAGATAAGCACTCAGCTCACAAGTTGTTATGAAACTCTTCCTCAATATACACTGATTCTGAAATACTTCAGAAATTTAACATGGAACAAAACCTGTTGTCCGTACCTTCCTTGCTATTCCTTCTGTTGTATCCTGGTACAGGAACTGGATTTCTACTCACAAAGTTTATAAAGGCTTATCAGGGTTTCTCCTATTTTAAAGTTCTTTTAATATCTGGCAGAATTGCTCTCTCCAACAAAGATTTGTAATTTCCAATCCACAGGGAGGACTTGTTACTGAGATGTTACAAAGACTATAAAGAGACTCTATTTCTCAGCTCCCTTCATATGTGATTAGTCCTCACCAAAGGAATAGTAGTAAACATGAAAGGTGTCATTTCTGGACTAAAGGAGCTAAAATGTAGATGAATCTTCTCCCTTATCGCTTTCTTCTCCATTGACTGAGCACAGAAGACACAGAAGATGTAGAGGATGGCAGAACCATGTGATGGAAGGAGCTTGAGCTCCTCAATTACCATGTGAAGAAAATTTAACACAAACCAGGAATATCCACATTGGAGTGTGAAATGTGCTAAGCCACTGAAGTGTGGGGTTTCTTATAAATATTAGCATCACCTTAGTTCATATATAATAAATGTAAGAGAGCATTAATAGATTATTCTCATAAAGTATAGCTCTGGCACTGTTACTTCTTTACCTTATCTATCCTCCACCATCACCCCCACACACACGTGCATACACAAATTACAAACAAGCAAATACCAATATAAGATTATTATTGGATTTTTATTACCTAATAAAGTCCAGGCTTCATACCCTTCTTTGAAAATACTCCTTGATCTAGCATACCTTAATATTAATAGTTAATATGCCATTATTTTCTTTTGTATCACCACACTTCTACCATCAAAGACCATGAACTGAACTCTCCAGATTTCAGGTTATATCACCACTTTTGTTGAAACGATGTCACACATTTTGCCCATTGAAGGCAAGTTCATTTTTTTTTTTTAAGAATAACTGTAATGTCATATCCTCTATGAGGCCTTCAATGAACCTCCAAATTTAAAAGATAACTGTTTCTAAACTACTATGGTGCTGTGCCTTGCTTTAATTTACCCATTTGGATATTTATCAAGTTCTTATTTTGTGTCAACTTCTGTGCTAAGTTATGGAGATACAAGAAGAACAAGACAACCTTCAAAGAGGTCTGCGTCTACTTAGAAGAGATATGCCCATAGATATAGTGAAAGCAAAATGACAAATGTGGGTCCACAGAGAAAACAATTCAGGTGGAGGAATCAATACTGACAAGCCCTTTCTAAAATATATTTGTAAAGAGTACATATAAGAAATGCATGACAATCTTTTTGAGGTGAATAAGCTTGCATGTTTTAAAATATTAAGTAGGAAATCTATTCAAAATTAAGACAAAAGGTAAGGGCAAATTATCTTTTGGAGACGAGATTCAAACATAGTCAGTACAGATAACGTGTTTTTCTTTGGATCCTGCAGAGAAAACAAAGCCACATGCACTGAATAAACAGACCTGTCAAAAGTAAGAGTAATTATGGTATGAAGCATTTTTATTTCTCATTTGTCTGGTCTGACCACCTATGGACAGAGCTGAAGCTTTAAACACCAGAATAGAATTATTTTTTGGAAAAAGATAATATTTAAAAAGTTAGATATTTTAAATGACTTTCTCCTGATTATACTAAAAGCAAATCAGAAAGTAAAAGACATTTATCAAATGGTTTCTCTCATATGGGTAATATAAATAACCAAAGAAAATAGACTAACATGTCACAACAAAAGTAACTCAGACTGAAAAATATGGTGGTTGCCTGAGGGGGAGAGATAGGAACATATACAGGGGTCAATATGATAAGGGGTATGGCACTACAACTTGGTGGTGGGTGAGGGGAATCTTATACACATACAGAGGAGTGAAACCATACTCCTCAAATTATGTGATATTATAAAACAATAAATCAGTAAAATTTTATTTAAAAATAAAATATGACAATAAAGAGGATACAAATAAATGTCAATTACCGAATAACTGAAAATGTACAAAAAATTATTGGGTGTGTATAGCTTTATTTATACTGAAGAAAATAGCCTACAATATCCAAAAATGCTCCAAAATAGAAGACATGTGAAATAAAGTACTGTGTGGTGGTATATTATCCACCATTAATAGTTAAGTAAGTGGGCTAAAAGTAAACTAACTTTGTCTATCACTTACATGTCATATGAATTTGGGTGGGTGAGGTAAACTCTCTGTACTTCAGTTCATTTTTTAAATGAAGTTAAAAATATCATGTCCTCCAGTAAAATTGTCATGAAGTTTAAATAAATGACATTGGTCACTAGCTTGGAGGGAAGATTTAATAATTATTAGTCACCCTTATGAAATACAATGCAACCATTAAAAATATTATAAAAGGATTCGTTTAGGATATAGTTCTTATTAAAAAAACATTATTAGATTAAGAAAATAGAAGACGGGCCTCCCCGGTAGCGCAGCGGGTTAAGCAATGCACTATGAAGCAAACCATAGCCTCTGAAGCATGAGTTCAATCCCTGCCACCAGCCAAGAAGGGGACCCACATGGCGTAGCAGACTTCTCCTGCCTTGCCCACTGCTGCTCTCTGCAGTGTGTTTCAATCAGTCTGCCTGTTCTGCTCCCCACTCTGTCTGGTGAATCCTCTCAGTGCCCTGGAGTCTGGCCTGTAACTCAGTTCTTCTATGCATAAATAAATAAATCTTTTAAAAAAAAAGAAAATGGAAGACAAAATATCATGAGACTGAAAAATTGCTAATTAAAAGTATGTATACATGAATACATTAAGATGTATATAAAATGCTCAAAAGATATACACACATACAATATTATCACTAATTATCTATGTACCGTGAGATTGTGAGTGTTCTTTTTTCCTAATTTGTTTAGCTCTATATTTCTCAAAATTTCTTATAACATTATATTTGTATAATAAAACAAGAATAAATTATTTCAAAAATTATTTGTTCCAGTATAAGAATTTTTGACCTCTGAAAATTTTGGGCTAGGGAATTCCTGCATTGTTTAATTGAACTATTTTCACAAATCAAATACTTTATTGTTGGAAAACTGTATTTTAATTTGAACATCTTGAACATTGGTTAGTACTTTAGCACACCTAATATTTTAGTTAGAAACATTATTAAAGTACTTAGTTTATAAATTAGTTTATATGATCTCTTAAATCATTGAATTTAAATCAAAATAAACTCAAATGTATAATAGAAAAGTTAAATGTAAATGGAATCAGTGTGAAATTGACTTATTTAATGAACCTTGGACATTGTCAAAACACTGTTGATTGAGAGGAAATTTTTTGTCTGAATGATTTGGATTTTTTTTCTAAACAGGATCAAAAGACAGGAATCTTTTCTACAGTTGTCATGAAGGTTTTTATATGCATTGTCCTAATTATCCAGAGGGGTCCAGGAATTTCTTCCTCTGGAAATTTTAAAGAAAACCTTTCATATCCCACCCATCCCCACTATGAATATTGAGGACTCGGGGGCAAGAAATGAGCTCATCTCACTTTAATGGTACTTCTTGCTATTTTTTATTATAAAATAAGTGATTGAATTGTGATGTTTGTGCCTCAAGAAATGAATTAATAACTACTGCCTGCCTCAAATAAGAAGAATGCCTGAGATATTGACAGGCTACCTTTCCCAGAACATCCTATTCAAGTCAATAAGCCATTCACAACTGGGGGTGACAAAGCCATTATAATCTGCAGGGTGCTTTCAAATGATCACCCACTGAATTTGTTGGAATTAGAGAACCCAAATTAGAGTCTACAATATCCATTTTCTATGCTGCCAGGAAGATTTGTTCGGAACAGTATCCTGAATTTTAAGTATTTTAAGAAAGAACATTCTTTTTTTTCCCAACAAATCAATTTATGAGACCACAAATCTTTGGAGACTTTTAAGAAATGACAAACAGAATGGATTTAGCGGAGACCTCAAGGATTCTCAACTATTGACCTCTGTAATAGAGGTCTGGGAGATGGAGAGGAAAAACAAAGAGAAACTGGATAACCATAAATTTGTGAAAATCTTTTCTCATTTTGAAAATAATCAGCACATGCTTAAGCAAAGTACAATTCTGGAACTGACTTAGCATATTTCAATCTTTAAAAGCAACTGTACCTACCCTTTTCATTATTCTACTTGGAAAACAAAGCAAAAGTAAAGCACACAAAAATAAGCCATTAGGAGGTGAAAATTAAAAAAAGCAAAATTTTATGTGTGGCATTATTCAATGAGGAAAAACTCCCTAAAAGTATAGTATGGCATTTCAAGGATTGTATCCAGCCTGAGAACCAAAGTAATTTATTCATTCACAACTTCCTCTGCACTGGGCACTTCATTAAACATTAAGAATTCAGGGACAAACAGCTAATGTAAGCACTTATTTAATAAAATAATATTTTAAAAAAAAAGACTTATGTTTGTTTACCCTTAAATAATCTGCACCTAATGAATATGAACTATTCTTTTATTCTAGGATATTCACTTGGCCAGGAGATTATATGATATGGCGGCTCAAACAAGTCCAGATGCTCACATACCTGTGTTCTTTGCCCTCATGAAACTGGAAACTGTGCATGTGTTCCGAAATATCCTCTTTTTTAATGTAAGTTTGTCTTAAATGGATCTCAAATCTCTCTTAAATTTCAAATTTCGAGAACACCAATGAGCAACTCTTGCGTGGTTAGAAGGAAGGAGTTGATCATTCTGACTGAAGTGGGAGGCTTGGACTTTTTTTAAACAAAATTTCTCTTGCCAGCAGTTTACAATGAGATGGAAATGGAGTAAATCGGACAACATCCTTGGATCATACTGGGATTTATTTGTGATTGGCCTGATTGTTGCTGTCCTGATCTTCTTGTTTAGAAGTCACTACATGTAGGATCTGGATCACAGGAAAATCTTCTCGCTCATGGGAGTCAGTTCGCTTGGAGGTATCCTTGCTAAATAAAGAATCTCCACATCAAACGAAAAGTCTGCTGCAGATTTTCCCCACAAGGCTGTGATGGAAAATGGGCAAAGTGTAGGACCTGTCTTCTCCAAAAACATTTCAGATTTCCTGCTGAGTTGAATGGAGCTGCTGGGGAGTTACCTAAACTTCATTACAGACTTGTCATCTTGGTGACCTAGTCCTGAGTTAAGAGTAAGGACCACCCATTGTCATGTGCTGTAACAACCTGTCCCCTTTAAGTGAAAACAGCTTTCTTGACTCCTAAAATACACTGGGGTAGACAAAAGGGAGCATTTAGGAAGTACAGGAACATAGATCCCTCAGAATTGGATAAAGAGAAAAATTACAAAGAGACCCTTATTTGGGGAATGATATGTGAACCACGATTTAGCCCTAAAAAGTCAAAGTTCCATGTGGCATACTGTGCCAGGGCCATCTTCCCCAAGGGGGCCTCCTATAAAAGCTCCTTCAACAGTAGGTAGTGACCACCATTTGGGGTCTGTCTAGCCTGTTGGAGTGTTGCTTTAGGTGGTGAACACCCTTAGGAATACCATGAGAAGGGTACCAACCTCTTGGACAGGAGTTAAAGGGGAAAGGCAGATAAAGCTCAGGTCTGGAGGGCAGGAGTGAACAAGGAAAGTGCAGGACCATGACTTATGACAAGCACCAGGCTTGAATCCCAGCTCTATAACTTTGTACCTATTCAACCTCTCTGAATCTCAATTTTCTGGTCTGCAGAATGGGGCGAATAAATAAACAAACAAACAAATAAATAAATAAATAAATGAAGTGAGTAGCAAGGGGCTGCATCTGGATGAGCTCCATAACTGATAACTTTAAATACTCCTTTAAGCTCACAGCAAATATAGGGATAGCTGAGTGAATAACAATGTGTGGTTTCTGTGCCCTGCAGTTCTCCTAGTTCATTCAAATTGTGAGGTGTTTTATGAGGATAATCCTGCTTTCTCTCTTAAAAATTGAACTTAGGGACAGAAAAATGTCCATTAATAACTTGTCATAATGAGAAAGTAAAATGCAATGGCAGGGAATGTTGGGAAGAGAACCTAACAGTCTGGATGTGGGGCCCCTTCTTTCCCTCAGTAGCTCTATTACCCTGAGCGTAACTTCTCCAAATCTGTTTTTCTACCATAAAATGGAATTAATTCTGACCTCACTTGAGAATTGTGAGGTTTAAATAAGCCTAACTTCAGAAGTGCTTAATAAATACTGTTCATACACACACTACCTACAGACACTTATCTGGCTGTAAATCCAGGCCTGTCTGAGCCGAGTCTTTAGAATTTCCTGGGCACAGTCTCTGACTTACTGGAGACATCCTGGTCCAATCGAAATGTAAAAGCCAAATTTACAAATGTGAAAGTAACAGCCATCCAAACTTCAGTTTAGGGTCTAATGCATAGACCGACCGTGCAATTAAATCTCACAGGTGTCTGGAATGTGAGCACCTCAGAGACGGCAGTAAGGGCAATGAAAGGCATGTGGAAAGCAAAGGAGGTGAGTCCTGGCTCAAAGTCTGGATGGAAAATTAACTCCTTAAAAATAAAGCCTGTGAGAATGTTGCTGGCAGGGAAGAACAGAAGACTGTGTGTTGCTATATAAAGTAGACTACTACCTGAAATACAGGAACAAGAGCAGCAGGAGCTCACAAATTTCCCATTTCATCTAACTGTTCCAAGTAAATGTGAGTAAAGGCTTTGAAAGTATGAGCAATTTAGGGTATTTGAATCATTCTGGGCCTCTTCTCTGGAGCCACCCCAGTAGCAGTTCCTACCACTGCCATGTATGGAGAGTGCCTACTGGCTCCTGGGCAGCTTCGTGGGCACTAGGGAGAAAGAGTCTCCTGCCTGTAAGTTGCTTTTCTTATCTGACTATGACAATCCTATCCCTCCCTGCTCCCACAAAGTCCCTATTCTTTTTCCTGCTTCTTATAACCTTTTATAAAAACTGATAGCCTTTGGACTATAACTCAACTTTTTTTTTTTAAGTCTAATTCTTTTACCTTTTTACCCTCCACAATTTCTTCCCTAATCTTCTATTAAAATGGAATAGATACTCAAGTCAATACATTTTTTTAAGTATTGAAGTCAAGTGAAATAAATAATTTTTTTCTTTCTAAAGCAGGGTTCCACAGTCATGTAAAGAACTTGCTTCTAGAATTGTTTTTTCCCAGTTTAAAGCAAAGGGTTTTAACAGATTTATGGTTGTGACTGAGGAGAGAAAAGGGAAGAAATTCCTAAAGGAAGTAGGGGCAGGTGGTACTTCTTGCTGCCTTTCCTTCCCTGGGAATTGAGAAGCCATAGAGAAGGTGAGGTTGAGAGGAGGTGCAAGAAACACATAATGAAACTGGGAAGTGGATGTAACTACCCCTATTTCATACAGGAGAGAAGTGAGACTAAGAGAAACTTGTAACATGTTTAAAAAAAAAAAACAAAGGCTGCAAAGGCTTATAAATTTTCCATTTAGCTAATTGTGTAATTAATAAATATAATTGTGTAAATAATGAAGTTAGAATTTGAGTGCAGCTTTGACTTCAAAATGTTTTCTTTACTCAATATTACTGTCCAGTTAAATTTAGCAACTTAACAGTTTATTTTAACCTTAGTGACTTAAAACAATGATCATTTGATTATATCTCAGGAGTCAGGCAGGTGTGGCTGTATGATTTTTCTGTCCACATGGTATGAATAGAGGTTCATATTTAGCTATACACTTCTAGAAGGCTTGGACTTAACTATGAATACTGACAAAAACCTCCACACACCACGTGTGACCCATTCAACATGATGGACACAGTTGTGGTACTTAATAGACAGCAATTAAGGGCTTCTGAAGTGTGTTTCAGAGACCCAGGCAGAAGTCACATTTTTCCTGGGAATAAGTCTGTGTTCTGCTACCTGTCACTACAAAAACCAATAAGTAGAGACAGGAATTAAATCATAAGCACTGCATTTATTTAGATAGCTGGCCAACGATCTGAGAATGGTGGCTGTATCACCCTGAAGAAACCATTTTCCCGTGGCCATTGGTCTGAGAGAATGGAGGGGCCATTCTGCCATCTCACCTAGAGCTGACCTTTTTATAATGAGTTAAACAAAAACAGTCATAAGCAAACAGCCCATCATAATAGCCCATCATAGTTGATGTTCTTGGTATTTGTCATGTTCAACACCCAGAATTTGTTATCAGCTTTTCTGTAATCTTGACATTGGTACATTGTGTCAGTGTCTGGCACTCACTTGGGTATTACTGGGGCAGGAATTTCAGTTTTAAAGCAAGAGTTTTAGTTTAAAGAAAACAGATCATTAGTCATATGGTGTGTCCTTGCAGCCTAAGCTGGGTGTGTATGTGGAGACTCCTATACTACAATAGATACAGTGCCCTTCCCTTCTGATGTCATTTTTTGGAGTCAGTGGATTTAGAGTGCAGGGTTCACTCTGGGAAAGGTTTCATCAGAGCTCCCCTTTCAGCGACACGCAGTGAGTTCTCAGGGCAATTTTCTCCATGAGGCAGAGACTTTGGTTATATTTAAAGAGCAGGTTTATTAGAGAAAGGGACAGAAAGGTAAGGTACACTTGCACAGACACAAGCAGGCAGAAAGAGCTGCCCCAAAAGGGACAGGCTTGCTGAGAGAGGCTTGCATGGTTGCAGGTGGCCTTGAGGAGAGCTGCCTCCACTGAGGGAAGTCAGTGAAGGGAAGCCCCAACATGGTACAGTCACAGGCAGGCAGGAGGCGGCTGCTCTGCAGAAGAGTGAGTCAGTGAAAAGAAGCAAGCACCTGCATAGTCACAGGTGGGCAGAAAGATGACTGCCCCATTTTGAGGTCAACGTGAGGTTTTATTCTCTTCTTTTGGTAGGGAGGGGCTCATCTTTGTAAGCAGTTAGACTGTTGCCGATTTTGGACAACTATGCAGAACCAGAAGAGACCGGAGATTCCACAGTGTTTACACAGGTCTGTTCTCCCAATACTCCCTACAGCATCTGATACCTTCTTGGGTCCTATGCCTTGTGATAAGGCACTAGTGCCTAGGATCTTGATTTCTATAGCTGGTTTATGGTCCTGTTTATCCCCTCTACCCCACTTCCTTGTGTGAGTCAGGTGTTAGTCTAGTCTTGTGATACCTCCTTTAGGTTTCTCTATTCTTCTCTCACCTTCCTCCCTAGCTACTATCAGCATGTTTCCTAAGACCTACCTCAAAAGTTCCAGAATATCACTTCTGCCACATTCTATAAGTTAAGCATCAGACACGACCACTTAATAGGAGGAGTTGGTAAGAACTTGCACTACATTTAACTTACTGCATATAAACTGTTTAAAAATCTACCATGGGTAGATTCCAGCACAGAAATTGGCAGAAGAAAAATACAGCCCTGAAATTGAGTCGCTTATCATGGAAGGCAAGAATTGGGCAGTTTAATCAGCTCCATGCCTGGCTCTCTTCTCATCTTTCGGATTGAAGAAATATAGGTGTCATGATACATAAAGGAAGAAAAAAAATTACTTCTCTTCCTCAACCAGATATGGGTGCACACACACCGTTAAAGAATCTCAATTCTTTCTGTTTGGGACTCAAGCGACATGTACTGAGAGGTGCAGAGGTTCAGAATGCCATCCCCTGGAGCACTGAAGGTGCAGGCTGCACCCTGTGTGTCAAGATTCACACCTGCCATGCATTCCAGCTAACAGGAGATGTACCTCAGATCCTCTGCCCTCTTGCCCAACTTCAATAATCTTCCCTTCAGACCATCTCCTCTGCCTCATCCTCTGGAACTAAGGCCCTCCTGCTGAGATGTGGCATGGGATGTTATCAGTATTCTCTGTCCAACAGTCCTGATAGCAGATGGGGGAAACAAGAAACTTCACAACCTTGGATCAAGGAAAAACCAGTCCAATCAGCAACATCAATGAGCTTTTCATGAAAATTCCTCCAAGCTCTTCCAGCTTGTTCTCCCACCATCTTGCAATGTTCCCCACATTTATTTAGTAAAAAGACAACACACTAGTCACATTTAGTCCTTATCTTCATGAAGCCCATAAAGATTGGACACCTCATTGTTATCCCAGCCAAGGAAGGAAGACAAGGGAGCTGGGGTACTTATTCATAACTCCCAGTGGTCATTGGTTGAAGGTAATGTTAAGTGGGGCATTAATTCTATGTACTTCCAACCCCCCACATGAGGAATTGCAGCCCTGGAACTAACCCTAGGCGAACAGATGGCAGGTTGCTGGCATTTAATAGTCTCATTTGCCAACAACAGTAAGGCTGGAGGTGGGACACCAACATCTCCTGTTGCAATGATTAAGAACTGCTTTCTTGACCCTCCCATTTTCTATCCCATAAGATATCACACACGTACAGTGTCTTCCAAGCACTCTGCCAGGAACCTGGGATATAAAAAGATCTAAGTGATCTATATCCTCTGGAAGTTTGCAACGTGTAGTGTGGGAAAGAGACGATCCGGTCATTAGAGCACCCACCATGTGCCAGGTGTTTTCCTAGTGTTAGCTTACTTCATGCACTCCATGAGGTGGGATTCTTCTTCCTTTCTCTATGGACACACTGTGCAGTGAACTGATTACTTCTTCAGAATAGTATGATCACTAAGAGGATATTTTAAAGCAAAATGTTAGTATAATGATTTTCCATGATTAATAGTTTCAGTCCATAAAAGAAATGTAAATGTTAGTAGAGCTTATGAAGATGACAAATAAAAAAAAGAACTGAATGCTAAATCTGGTTCGAGGTGGCTCACCAGCACCTGAGTGAGGGGGAAAGGATGTGGAAAAAAGGTCAATTTCTGCTTTTAACTCCCCTCCCTCCAGGATGATTGGGATTACCTATCTCTGGCTCCTCCATAATTGAAGGGAGAAGAATTAGTAAATAGAAAAGACTTTACTAAAGCAGTAAAGAAATAATCCTGCAAAGGTGCCCACTGAGCTCACAAGTTCACTGGAACCTTATGCTTTTGTTTGAGGTCTTCCAAAAGTAGGCCAGAAACAAGGATTTGGATGTAGGTAGTTCATTTGGAAGGTGATTTCAGGAATCAGAAATGAGGGAGTGGAAGTAGAAAGGATCAAAAGGGATTAAAAATTTACATTATTGAGGTCATTGATAGAGGCAAAGGCAACCCTTTAACACTGAAATGCAAAACGTTTTTCAAAATGCCTCCAAGAATTGTCTTTCTGAAAGGCAAGGGGCTGAAGCACTTGTGTCATTGAGGATTGCCTCCAGGGTACACTAAACTATCCCCTCACCCTTCTAGCTTACTTTTCGGAGGTTTTGAGAAATCTCTGAGGCAGAAAAAGTTGTGTAAATTATTGAGTTCCCAAAACTTCTCAGAATCTGCTTCTGTGGAAATCCAAACTAAAACAATCTGTCTGTACTGCTACTGTCACACCTTCCAGATAAGGACACCCTGACTCAGCAGATAAGCAACTTGCCCAAGGTCACATTTCCAGTTAGTGGAAAGATTTTGGATTCAAATTCAGAATCAACACTAAAACCAGTGCTCTTTCTTCCATTATCTCCCCTTCATGTTGTCTTATTATCTTATTGACAAATAAAATTTTCAGTGTGATAACTACCATTTTTCACTTTTCCCATTAGAAATATTAGGCATACAGCAGGGGAGGAGGAGGGAGAGGTGTTATAATAGGGGAGAGAAGAGCACAAGGGACTGTGGTGATCAATTGCAGGTGCTATGGTGCTGGGAGAGCTACAGAGACCACCCCAGAGGGGAGAAATCAAATATCAAAGATGTAAAAAATTAAATTTCAAAAACATTTAAAAATAAATAGAAATATTATGCAAAGTTAAATTCTACAAACACTTCAAAAAAATCTTTTTTTAAGTCATGTTTAAAAGCATCTTAGAGAAAACCCTGATAACCTACAAAATACAAAAGGCATCATTAATCTTGTCATGTGACTCAATGATGACTCAATGGACTGTGAAATCTTCATTATGATCCTTCAGTACTGTTGGCCTATGCTATTGTGGTTGTTCTCTTAGCTGCACTCACCACTCTGTCCAATTCTTTCCCATTCTTCCCCCTCCCCATTCTATGCAAATATACTTTCCAAAGACTGCTCTCTTTCCCACGTGGAAAAGTAGATTATTATCTGTAGTGGATTACTATCTGTGCCCTGCCCATATCCAGGAGCCCAATGAGATCACCTGCATCTGCCAGGAGCAGTCTCCCGCCATCTGTGGAGAAGGCTCTCTGGCTGCAGGAGCATTCCTGGTTAAATACAGAGCAAGACAGAAGTACTAAGAATTAATTTTTCCAGGAGCAACTCTCAACTAATGAGCAACAGGAATTCCCTGCTTTTTTGCCCTTTTGTGGTTGATTCAAATATTTTCTGGACAGTGTCTCAGATGTCCAGCAGGAATGAGCCCCAGTTGTCCACTGCAGTAACCTGCTCATTAACCCTCTCTATATTGACTTTCTTTCCTTCCTCTTTTCCAGCCCCTTACCTCCCCACTCCCTTGCCAAAGAAACTATTTACACTCAAAATATTGTCTCAGGGAGTGCTTCTGTGGGATCATCAACCATGAAAAAGTCCAAGGAAAGATCATGCTAAATATACCAACTTGGGAGTAATCAATATCTATTCATAGATTGTAAATCTGTGAAACAAGGATACATTTTTTTGTTCATCATATCTTCACCACCTAGAACTATGTCTGACCATAATTTATAGAAAATACTTTTAAAATAAATTAATTTCTTCATTAATTAACGGGTCAGGACCCTAGCTCTTAAGTCTTCAAACTTCATATAAGTTTTTCCTATTTAATGTATAAGAAAGGACAAGGGATATACAAGGAGTCTGAAACAATGTAACAAATTAAATAATCATTATAGATTTGAGTAAATGGAAACATCTATTTTATGTTTGAATAGGAAGATTCTGAAATACAGAGATACATGTTTTCCTTAAAGTTTAAATATAGTACATTTTTAATACAAATACCAACAGAATGCTTTTTAAAGTAGAAAATTACTTCCAAAATTCATAGGAAAAATAAACATAGATGGGTATCAAGGAGAATTCTGGGGAAGTCTAAGGAGGGAGTAATACTGCATTTGCCAATAAATTACAGTTATGATAATTAACCATTTAAATAAAACAACAGAATAGAGCACTCAAATAAACCAAATAAGTAAAGTAGCATTTCAAATCATTGGGAAAATGATCTATCTTACAGTGGCTATTTCCTTGATAATGCTAAGTTTTACAGTTACAATTATTAGATCTAAGTTCTTAGACAAAGAATTTCCTTCTCTCTATGGCTCAAGGGTGCTGGATAGTTTGTCCTTTTAGTATTCATTCATTCACTCAACCACCATGTTTCCTGAAAGCCTACTCAGTGCAAGCCCCTTGTCACTGTACATAGTTGTCTCTTATTAAATAAGCACAATCTGATATGTACAAGTACTTAGGATGGTGCCTGGTCCATCCTGTGTACATTGGGTAATCTAGTACTACCATAGTTCATTAATTCTAAGACATATCTTTTCCCGAATTTTAACATCTTCAATTCAGGATACAATTCACAATGAATGGCACTCAGAATTGAGGAACTTCTATGTTATTTGTTGTTCTGCTCCACTGACTCGAGGCTCCTTAATAGCTGGGAGACCTTCACCAGTATATCCCAACAGCTGGCATGCTACTTGGGCGTTAATATGTACTCAAAGAATTGGTAAAATGAAAGAATTAACACTGCCTTCCTTGATACCACCCAAACCCTCACCACACAAAAATTGCACCTCATCTTTCTTTTCTGAACTTCCATAGCACTTTGGTCATTTTGGTCTTTTCTGGCATTTCTCATCTTCTACCTTCAACTATAGATCAGTGCCTGGGTACACCTGCACCGACATGAAAGTAGATCCCTCGATCTTATCTGAGGATCACGACACAGCATTTCGCATAGTAACTTCACAGAAGTATATCAATTCAAGCACTTTTGGTTGCAAGAAAATGCACAGTGACAATCTGACTGGTCTCTAGTCTGCTTATGAATTCTTGAGGGCTGTGATTATAACCTTCTCATCTCTAGGTATCCAGTGCCTTATAGGAGGTGTTCAGTAAGTTTTGAATGACCAACTTGTTCACACTCAGCTTTCTTTTATCCCCAAGCTTTTCCAATACACACAGTGACATACCTCCCCTCCCCAATACAAGCCTATCACAAGTGCACAATGACTCATGTTTTTATAACTAACACACAAGTCCCTCAAAATTCGTGACGCTACAGAAGGTTAAATTGGGTCTTTGATTTGTACAATTTTCTCTCTGCAGGAAAGCTATTGCTCTGGAGCAAGGCCTATATCTCTCAAAGTTTCTGATGCCTTAACTGGAATTGGAATTAGGCAACATTGTTTTTCAGTCCTCAACAGCTGAGGTCTACCCCAACCTACTCAAAACAAATTCAGTATAAGGGATGACTTGGTTTGGCAAAGGTCTCAATACTGAAGGTCCTTAGAATGGAGAGTCCAGGGGTCTCAACAATATTCATTTGCCACATCTACCTGAGTAAGGAAGGCTCAGCAGTGTTATCTCTCCTGGAGTTGCTGGAATGATGTTAAGTCAGCCATAGGTCACTGGACAAGACTCTGGATTAATAATGACCTCAGGCAAATAAATCCCACTGTGAGGCTCAGTTTCCTTAACTGCAAAGTAAAATTTCTCTGCTGTTTTATAGTTCAGAAATTGCAGGATTGTCATCTACCCTCTCAGATGAAAAATTAGTGTCTAAGAGAAAAATGTTTTAAAATATTTTCATGTGTGGCAAAAGTTTTTAGGTTGAGAGATTTAATTCTTAGCTCTTTTTAAATTCCACCCAGTATTTGTGTCTTTGATTTTTTTGGTGTGTATGCTTGAATGAAATGAATTGACAACTTACCTCGTTAATCAAAAAATAGTATCTAGGTAAAGTACCTCTAAAAAAAGGAAACGTTCTATTTCTACCTATTAGAGCATAAGAACAAACCTCTTATATTTGAAATCTATTTGGATTTTGCCATACAGGCAAAGCTGCTAAGAGCATGTGATTTATTCTTTTTTTAAACGGGTCAGCAACTTAAAACGGTAGCTGTAGAGGAATCAATCTTGTGAGTAAAGAGGGTTTTTTTTATGTAGGACAACTGGTAAGTTAGCATCACAATAGCAATCAATAATTTATTCTTGAAAGCGTCTCTAAAATTCATTCTGTCTAGAATAGCTAACACATAATTTATTATGTTCCAGCACTGTTCTAACCAAATAAATTAACAACTCATTTGATCTTCACAATTACCTTCCCTGATGTATACACTATCATCTTCCCTTTATACTGGGGTCAAATAACTTGTTCAAGGACACAAGGTCAGGGAAAGCAGGTCCAAAGTGCATGTTTTTAATCACTGCACTGGACAACCTTCAGAAATTTCATAATTTGGCAAGTGAATACGTTCTGATAACTGAATGAGGTTTTCCCAGAATGATTCAAATTATTTGATAAGCCTCTACAGAGCCTAGCATTGTACCAGACTGTTCCCCAAAACACAAGATTTTTCAAGATGTTCCTTGATAATAGGGTTATTTAGTTTTTAAATCTGGATTGAATCTAACAATGAATCCTAATAGTGACTGACCCCAGAAATTTGCAGCAAATGTGTCCGATACCACTGCTTGTCTTTCTAGTCTCCTTTGCTTTGCTCACAGTATCACCATTGTCCACCTGGCAGTGGATCATATAGGCCTTTCTTGTGATTGATGGAACTCTGGTTATAGAAGTGCCAATAATCAAGGACCTGAACATTTAGCTGAAGAGGCAGAACCGCACAGGAAGCAATATATAAACACTAAAGGTGGAACAATAGCTCGAGATGACCTGAGACAAGAAAGCAAGATGAACTTGAGCTAGAAATAATGAGCCCTCCTGCCTGCCTGTGACTATGCAAGTGCCTTTCTTTTTCTTTCTCTTTTTCCTAATAAACCTATCATTATAAACTGTAGAAAAAAAGGATGGGAAGGGGGGCCTCCCTGGTGGTGCAAGGGATTAAGGCGCAGCACTGTAAGGCTATCTGCAGTTACTGCAGCACAGGTTCAATCCCTCACCAGGGAGGTGACCCACATAGCACAGACCTCTCCTTGTCTTGCCTGCTGCTCCTTTGCTCCCCTCAGCAGTGTATTTTGGTAGATCCACCTGTTCTGCTCCCCACTCTGTCTCTGATGATTCCTCTCACCCTCTCCTGCACCTCTGGCCTGTACCCCAGTTCTTGTGTGCACAAATACATCTTGAAAAATAAATAAACTGTTAAAAAAAAAAAAGAGAAAAAGAAAACTGATCTTACTGTGAA
The DNA here is from genome assembly GCA_019455555.1 of Galemys pyrenaicus. Classification (NCBI taxonomy): domain Eukaryota; kingdom Metazoa; phylum Chordata; class Mammalia; order Eulipotyphla; family Talpidae; genus Galemys; species Galemys pyrenaicus. The sequence continues at coordinate 578,170 of JAGFMF010011589.1, read as the reverse complement.
AGGGATTCAGAAGTTTGGAGAGCAGGCAGTTCTACAAAGATCCGTAGGAATGAGAGTGTATTGGAGATAGTGGAGGAACAAGCTGCTAGGTGCATATGCTCGCTGAGTTATGGTGGGAGGGTGGAACCAGGCAAAGAGTGAGGGTGAGGGGAGAGCTAGTAGCTAATAGACTCTGACCTCCAAAAAAAGGCAAGATAAAATTGTTACTTGCACTAGCTTTGTCACATAGAAGACTATAGTCATACACTGATTCTACCATTTATGTGACATTCCTATGCCTGTTTCGTCTGAAAAATGGGGACAGTAGTTCTAGTATTTACCTCCTGGGGATATGCAAGGATGAAATGAGAATTAATGCATATCAAAGGCTTAAGCACGTTGCCTGGCAAGAACATAATGCACAGACTTAAAAAGAAAGATATGACACCTTGGTAGAAGTTGAATGAAGCTGCCTTTGTTGATAATAATGAGTGTTCAGCTGGTTTCTCAAGAAATGATGCAGAAATTAGTTACAGATTGTAAAGTACTTCATATAAATCCTGTCAGTCTTCCAGAGTGCTGCCATGAGGAACTGGAGCTTTACCTTTTTCTGGTGTGACTTTTACTCAAGAATGTTTTGCAAAATGCAGTAATACTTCCCTCTGAAATCTCAAGGTCAAAGCCTCTCAGATTTCATTTTGGACTATCCCCAGTTAGACTTCCAGAAAACTGACCCTAATATTCCTAAGAAAGGAAATCTGAGGCATACTAAATGTACCTTGAAAGAGAAGTTTATTTTGAGATAACATGGACTCAAACCTCAAGGTAAGAATAGCTCAGGTCCAGTTTTCTCTGAAAATAGTTTGTGTTGACTTTACATAATTTCAAGTAAGTAGGCTATGTCTATACTAAAAGGAATCCTGGCTACCCTGAGCACCCAACTTCCCCACAGAGAAAAGCTTATTAATTATCTAATGGTATATAGCAAACTATTCCAAGCAGTGATTTTAAGCATAAACATTTATTATTTGTTTTTGTCGGTCAGAAATTCGAAAGCAGCTTAGCTGGATGATTCTGGCTCAGGGTATCATACGAGGTGGCCATCAAGATACCAACTGGGACAGATGGCAGCCAGCAATCTGAAAGTTAGACTGGGTAAAAGGACCTGCTTCCAAATTGGCTCACTCATAAAGTGTTTGGCAGGAGGTCCCTGTCCCTCACCTCTAGGTCCTCTTCATACTGCTGCCCTCACAAGATGAGGGCCAAATAGAGAGAAGAGGAAGAAAAGCCCTTTTTTATCTTCTCTTGAAAGTGACACATCACCACCTCCATATTGTATTTGTTGAAAGGAAATCATCAAATTCAGTCCACACTCAAAGAGAAAAGAATAAAGCTCCATCTTTTAGGGAGAATATTAAAAAATCTGTGACTAGACTTTAAAACCACACACAAATACCAAAGCATTACTTCCTTATTTGTTAATAACAGTTTACCAGTGTCCACAATATGTTCTATCAGTATTATTTTTAAATTAATTATTCTAAACCAGCAAGCTAAGTATCTGTCAAGTATATTAGCAAAGAATTAAAATACAACATTTATTGGAAGAGAAAGTCTACTTCTGTCAGTTTTTTCAAAATAAACTTCCTAGTAACAACAATATAAATAATCATCACTGTGATATGTATCCTACTCTTTCAAGTATTTATTAATAATCATTTTTTCTCATAGAAGCTAATCCATGGTAAAATATTTTCCATCCTTATGGGATATACATACAAAAATTGTAGCTGTCTTCAATATAGGCCATACTAGAAGTGTTTCCACCTAGTGGATAAAAAAGGTACTATTGATAAAGGGTTTGAAAAATTACAGAACTTGTTTTGTAGATACTTCTTGAGTTATACACCTCTTGTAGTCCATTTTTCCAGTATCATACTTGATATTTAGGATAGCTTCCATCTTAAATTTATAAAAACTTTCATAAAGCAGCACTCTTTGTTTTATAAATATAAAATTTCTTTTACACTGCTACCTCTGTAATTCACCAGGAAACAACCTGTAATACTACCAAAAACTAAGAAGTAGTCCATGTGTCCCAGGGGCTAACATATATGCTAGTGTCCATATGCTGAAGCCCTATTAAACCGACAACAAAAACCACAGAGAACTGGAAGCGTGGCATATGAACCTCAGGATTTGGTAAAAACCAACAGAGTCCAAGCATTTGACTTCAGAGGAGTCCTTCTTCCAAAGCTCCTTCTTCTTTCCTATAGTATACAGAGTCCTAGAAACCTTATAATATGATTCCAAATCTCACAGCAGATCAGAAGGGGCAAGAAGAACTGAATCAAGAACTGAAGAACTTAATCACGTTTGTCAAGACATTGGGATTGATGTCAACTGATGAAGATAAGAAAACTGATGGCAAGTAAGAAAAGCACTGCAAAGAGGCACAAAAAAAGCTACCTCTTTCTTAGGGCTAGAGTGTATGACAATTATGGAATTACAAAGAAAGTTACATTCCATACATTGTTTAACAATGTAACACATTTTGCAAAGACACCCTACCAAATGTCAAGAAAACATTTGCACAACACACATCTTAGAAGAAACTATAATACCCAAGGTCTGTAAAGAACTCCTATAACTCAAAAAAGAGAAAACAACCCAATCCAAAAATGGGTAGTACTAAATAGACTTCTCCAAAGACATACAGACTCCCAAAAGGCACATGAAAAAATGTTTATCATCACTTAAAAGGAAAATGCAAATCATGACCACAGTGAGATACAATCTCACATTAGTGAGAGTGGCCCATGGTGGGGGAGGGGAAATAGAAGAAAGTGCTGCTGAGGATGTGGAGAAAAGGGTCTCACACTGCTGGTGTGAATGGAGACTTGTGTATCCCTTATGGGAAGCTGTACAGAGGGGGTCTCAAAACATTAAAAATAGACCTGCTTTGTGTCCTAGTAACTCCACTCCTAGGCATCTACCTGAAAATTCAAAATCAGTTCATTCAAAAGAACACCTACACTCCCATGTTCATGTAGCACTTTTTAAAAACTACTTTTTATTTAAAAGTAAATAATATGATAAAAAATGTAACACATTTTCAAACTATTTTTAAGACGTCATTTGTTAAAAGTTTAGTTGCTTAGAAAGATGAGTTATTTGGGTAATACAACTATTCAGAAAAATCAATTAAATCTTGATAAAGACATAAGATAAAGCAAATATTAACTAAAAAGAATTTTATTACTGTTACATTAATTTTACTGTCAAACATTAAAACAGTTTTACTACTATCATTCACATTAAACAAGTGTCCTCAATTAGTTATGCTAAATTTTCTTTTTTTAAAACCAATCATTGAAGCTTATTTTTGAGAAAATCCAGGATAGAGTCCTCCCTAGATCTACCACAGGAAGCTTCCGTATATTCGCTGTTGGTATGGAGTAAGCAAAAGTAGTATCCTAGGTGAGAAACTTCAAATTTGCAGAAAGATGAAAAAACAAAAAGTACCAGTCTCCCACCTAGTTTTCTAAGCACCTCCTGCACTGCTGACAAGACATAGAAAACCTAGTTCCTTGGTCCCTGTCCTTAGCAATAACTATTTAACAGAATTGTTTGTACTCTTCAAAGCAAACATTAATGCATACAAGCACATATCCTTTAGGGAAATTATGGAATTTACTTTTTCCTCAGTCATCAGTTTGCAGGATTGTCTTACTACTGTTTTCTTTCTTCAAATTCTGAAAGGTAAGTTAACTATAAAAAGCTTTCAAAGAGTACATTAAGGGTAAATAATTTCACACAATTCAAAATGTAAATGAATATCAACTATGTGCAAAGTACTAAGTTATATACACGTTAAATGGAAAGACCTTTGTATTCATATAGTAGAGGGAGAGATGGTAGGCAGGAAAAGGAGAGATTTAAGCAAATAAATTACCTAAGATGAGAGAGAGGCTAGGACTATGCTCAGGTTAAATGAAAAGAATGGTAAATAGCTACCACTAATTGGCGAAAACAGACTTGGTACTCACTCTTATGTGTTTCCTAGCTGTCACATCTTCTCCCTCCCTATTCTATGCTGTCTGAGTTTGACTGCTTCCAAGTAATTTTGTTGACTGCTAGATGACAACTGGATAGTGGACTTGGAGCAGAATAACAGTACCAAAGGCCTGCAATGACATAGATAATTCAAACAACAAATAGCACTTTTCATCATTTTTACATGTGATTTTGCTTCTCAAATTCTTTAAGACTTTCCTTCATACCTAAGGTAGGATAGTGGTAAAAATGATGAGGGTCTCATATAGCTCATGGAGTTAAAACAGAATTAAGACTGTAATTCTGATGTTTAAAAAAAAAAGGCAAGGAAGGATTCTATAAACGATTTTCTAATGTACAAAGGTACAAAATAGATCAGGAGAAGAAAGTACATAATCCTTTTCCTTTTTGTGATAAACAAGACAGTGTGACAGATAATTTGGGTTTAAGAATCTTAGAGTATCCATAAAAAGTCTACGCTTTTATTCTAAATGAGTCAAAATCTACAAATTAGTCTTTCCTCTATGGCTATGGTCCTCTCACAGAAATAACAAAATATCAGAGGGTAAGATACAAAACATCAATATGAGTAATGTCTTCCCATCAAGGCAGGAATTTATGTACATGAGCATTTGTGGGTTTTTCAGAGAAATGTTTTCTTGCTTTTGGTCTAAATCTGCACATAAGACACTAAAAACTCTATATGATAGAAACCATGTGAAACTAAAATAGTTACTAAATACAGATATAACAAAAGGTTACTCTAGTGTATTATTAGCAAATAGCTTATATATTTCTTCTTACTTCAATGTAATAATTTTAGATGTGAAATTTACCTCTAATGAAAATTATGAACTACAATTACACTGAATAAAATATTTATTGTGATTTTTTGCTCTCTGACATAATATTGTTTATTTTTCCTAGCTGTCCAAATGACACAGTCGCTGAACCTCTTTCAGCTGGTTGAGCCTGAAAAATAAAGATCAAAGATATTAGAAATACATAAATACATACCCTAGTAAAACCCCTTAACACTCTTTTATGTTAAAGAAAAAAATCACATTAAGCTAATAAAAAAAAAGTAAATGAAAATAAAAACTCACTAAAAATGTGATTTGCTTTATGTTACCTGTGAATCATGGTATTTCCATCCTATCATGTAATAGATCTGATATGTGGCAGGTACTGAACCATCTTCATTTTTGTACATTTCTATAAAGATAACACAATGTTTGTTAAAGTCTTATAAAATACGCAAACTGGGAAAAAAATAATTGCACAATAAAAGGCATGTCCGCCATAGAAATGGATACTATGATTATCAGAGGACTCTGGGAATGCCTCACATGAAAAATCCTCACCACTGAGAAGCTGACAGTAAGAAAACAGTGAAGTCTGCTTGGAAAGGTTAAGGAGTTACAGAATCTATGTTTTGAGGTAAAGGACAAGAAATCTGACCATGACTTACAGGAAAGGAAAAAGGGCTGACAATTTTGAGTGATAAACATGATAAGGCATAAATGAGGCACGGGTTGGGAGAGTGGCCATTTTCCTCACCTCCATACACCGCAGCAGCTGCAAGCATTGTATCTCGGTGCAGTAGAGCTTTTCTATTCCAAGCACAATTGCTCTCACCCATACCTAAAAATAAACTACAGGCAGTTTTATATAATACAGTGATACCACAGACATACCTTCATCTTATCCAACAATATACCATCCCCATTCTCTACTAGTTATATAAAAATAATCTAACCCTCATTTTCTCTTACATAGTACGCGCTGTAGTGATTTTAAGGCAAAACTGCTTGAAGCTCTTTGGACATAAAGACAAGTGAAAAGTCAATACCTCACTTGTGAGGAACAGTCTAATGTAAGCTGTTGGTCAAAAGTAAGGTGATGCCCTCCAAGTAAGTTATTCATAGTTTGCAAGAGTCTTTGGAAAGGCAGACAGGACACTTATAATACCTCACTTCTTCTAAGTCACAAATGCAAGTGCTAGCATTATAGATTCAATACATCTAAACTAGGAAAAGGCTTTGAGATGCAATAGATAACACCAAAATTGCTATGTGTTTTCAAATTTTACAAATCTTAGATTAAGTATATTTTTTTTCAGGAGCACTTTTCTTAATGTTCTGGTATTTATTTTTTTTTAAGATTTATTTAATTTATTTATTTATTTATGCATACAAGAACTGAGGTATAGGCCAGAGGTGTGGGGGTTGAGAGAAGTAACCAGAGACAGGCAGGTCAACTGAAATACACTGCTGAGGGGAGCAGTGGACAAGACAGGAGATGCCTGCCATTCCATGTGGGTTACCTCCCTGGCCGGAGATTGAACATGTCCTGCAGTGGCTGCAGATAGCTTCATAGTACTGCACCTTAAATCCTTGCATCACCAGGGAGGCCCTATTTTTCTTAATATTTTAAAACATTTAAGATGTCTAATGTTTAAATGTTTATTTTTAATTGGCTAGAAGCAAAGGACATGAACTAATGAAGCTACCTGCAATAACAAGCAGTTTCTTAAAAAAATGTTTATTTTTAGATTTCCTTCAAGTTAGAAGCTTAAAGCTAAATGGCATACCACTGTTCATTAAGTATTATATATTTGATTTTCAGGTTTAAATATTGACTTTTCTTTACAAAATATACTTTAAAAATTACCTTGACAGTTCACATTTTAAACTAGTTTGGAAAATTGAAAGAATTTCAAAAGTAAAAATCCTTTATATTCATTATCTATCTAGTACATGATCAAAATTTGGTTTGTTTTATTTTTGTACTTTCACAGGAGCAAATAAATTTCCCAGATTCAGTTTTCCTCAGGAGTTTAAAAACAATAGCATTCCAACTTTTCAATGGCCATATCAGTTGTAATAACTAAACCTTTTTCTTCCCTTCAATCCCAAATGTTCCCATAATTCCCCAAAATAATGAATTTCTGACACTGAAAATAATGTTCTATATCCTGTGAGTATAACAGCTCCAATTCATGAAAAACAACCATACAAACTAGTAATTAATCATGAAAATAAAAATAAATTCTATTTTTGCTGGTAGGAAGCAGCTTAATGACCTTAAACTAACCACTTTGTATTTTTAAGGTGGCCAGATTAGATGATCTCTAATGGCTTCTAGTGCTAACAATCTAGGGTCATTACAGTCTAATTTAAAAATGTTCTCCTTGGGCCTCCCTGGTGGCACGGTGGGTTAAGCAACGCACTATGAAGCAAACAGCAGCCACTGCAGCACGAGTTCGATCCCTGCTGCCGGCCAGGGAGGGGACCCACATGGCACACCAGACCTCTCCTGCTGTGCCCGCTGCTCCCCTCAGCAGTGTACTTCAGTTGATCTGCCTGTTCAGCTCCCCACTCTGTGGTGAATCCTCTCACCCCTCCACACCTCTGGCCTGTACCCCAGTGCTTGTATGCATAAATAAAATAAATCTTTAAAAAAAAAAAAATGTTCTCCTACACAGAGTATCAATTCTCATTGATAATAGACCAGCGTTAAATAGGGACTCATTCAAAGAGTTTATTGCAGATGATGGCTGTGGTATTCTCATTGCTGTTCAAATTCCCACTGATATGGTTTACTCATACATTAGTTATAGGCAATACCAGTGGAAAATAGGTTAATTTTTTCAATGTAAATACTTAATGAGCAAAAATTCTAAAATACCTACTAATCAGTTAGTATCTTAATTAAGTTTTTAGACATAATGCTCTTTAGCCAGACTTATGTTAGTCTTGAAGAGATTCACTATTGTATATCTCACATTTGGTAACTGCTGCTAGTGCTGCCCACCTTTCCCATACAAGAGAAGCACATGCCATGATAAACTTCCCTTCTCCTTGCAGAAGTAGTATGATGAGATATAATTTCTGTATTTGGGGATCATAATCCCAGTTCTCATCCTTAAGCAAAGTCATGTATGCAACTATGCACCTGACCTCTATTAAACTCACTTTTAACATCTTTAAGATGGAATAACTTCATAACAAGTCATAGCAGACCTTTATTGAAAACCATACTAGAAACACATTTGGAAATTTTGGAGTAGCTCTGGGCTTTGGAATAACAGAAAAATCCAGCCAATGAGTAACTGTTTTTAAGACTCTCACAGTGTTTTTAAGGTTAAGTTCAACTACTGAATAAAAAACCTGATTTATTATGGTTTGCTAGAAACAATACTGAGTATTGCCTAACAAAAAAAAAAAAAAAGTAACTAAACTTACCTTAAAAATCACTGTGAAAGCCTCCAAAACTTTTCATGCATTCATCAGCAGATATACAACTTGTCAAACTAGGTGAACATTCTGGACTTTTTCTGTGAATTAATAATAGCAGCTCAAATGAGACATATCACAACCATCAAGCAAAAACATTAAATACCAGTTTGAAGGTAACACCATTTTCCAGTGCAAAGTGTCATAACTGAAAGTCTCTCACATCCCTCCCCAACTCCACTCAACCCCCAACCATTCTTCTCATCTCAGCTGCCTTTGACGTTTTCAATGTCGAGTGGCTGAGAAGTCAGGATCTCAATTAGGCTAACAGACTAGGTTTAAATCCTAGCTATACCACTTACTAAGTGGTCACCGTGGGCATATTCCTTAACTCTTGTGACTCACTTTCCTCATAAATGACAAGAGAGATTACATTAGCTCTAGTCTTACCCTTCTCATAAAATCTACCTCATATACAATGCTATAAGGCAAACTTTGTAATATATGAACACAATTGTCCCTCTTCTATACAATATTCTCAAAATACCACAAGATTCACGTGATAAAATCTAGACTCCTCTGGTAGGTTTTCCTGTACCATCTCCCTTCATCTACCCATTCAATACATTCAAGCAATACTGAACTACTATATAGTTCCTTAAATGAAAAGTGAAACATGTTTGTATACTCTTACATCTCCATGGTTTTGCAAAAGCCATTTCCTCAAACTGGAACACTATGTCCCTGCCCTATCCCTAGCCTTACCTCAAAATTTGCACCTAGCCCTTCATTCTCCTGCCAAAGTCATTTTAGCTTGGGTGCCACCTCCTCTCATCTACAAAAGTAGCCCTGACTCTCTCTGCAGATTGAGGGACATTTTCTCTTGTTTCCCCCGTGCTTTAAAAAATAATTATCTCATTTTACAGTTAAACATGTCTCTGTTTCTATGTGTGTCTTTTTACTAGAGCATACACTCCAAAATCAGGAAATATTTATTACCATCACAGGCTCAGTGGTTAGCACATGGCAAATGCTAAGTAAACATAAAATTAACAAGTTAATATTTATATCTATCACTTTTACAAATTATCTTCAGATAATTCCTCTTAATATACCTAAGGATAAGAGAGCCAAAAAGTAAACCATGACCTCTGTCAAAGACTTTACAGTAAAAATAAGAAAAGCACTCATTTACAGGTAAATACTAGGCAATTGAAAAATCTAGAAACCCTTAGGGAAGAGGGGTATAACTGGGGAGGGGCATGAGGCAACCTTCTGGTAACTGGAAATTTTCTACACTTTGGTCTGGTTAAAAACACAAGTAGTAGTACATAAATATTAATGCATTTCACTGAATAATTATGCTGACTTCAATGAAAAAGACACATAAGACACATCCTATCAAGTGTGTAGTGTAGGGCTTGATTCAAACTGTAACTATAGATTTAGTGTGGCAATGGATAAGATATTTAACTTCTCAATGTCTCAATTCATTTATCTCTAAAATTAGGGTATTAGAATTATATCTAGCACAAAGTAAGTATTCTATTTTTAAAATCTGTGGACAGTAAACTTTTTCAACTGATAATTTCCAGTCTCTCTTCTTTCTTGAAATGAATCATGAGCACAGAATTTTATCTAGCAGGAACAAAAATAAATGCTTTATCAAAAATTATTTGTCATTAGATTCTGAACAGTAAATCATCAGCCTATCTCTCAAGGTTTTGGATGAAGAGATTCTGTAATTATTCAGGCCAAGAGCCAGGGGCAGGGTTTGGATGGGGCTGTCTAGCTTATTACTGGTCCTGTCATCTTGGGCATGTAAGATGCACAGGCTGCTGATCCCTGTATTAAAGTGAATGAAGAGTGACTATGACAGTAAGTTTTCAGCTATACATCCTTCCCTTTTCCAAAATGACAGAAACACAGTCCTCAGAGTAGGCTAAACAATGGGTATATAAAGAGGCAAGTACAAGAAACCGGAATGAGTTAAAATGTACCGCAGCAGAAATCAAGAAGGCAAGAGCTTGGCACCTAACTGAGTTACTAACAGGCCAAGTGTTTTCCTGAAACTAAATCTTCTCAATTGTAATACTAATAAGGTAGTTACTAGAGTTATTGAGAAAAACGAGTATAATAATGCTCATAAAAATATATTAATCGATAACATGAGGTATTTATTTTAGTAATTCTCTTCCTTTAAAACTGATAAAATTTTAAGACCCATGTTAAGGTTATCCTAGGTTAAGTGTAGCTGTGTTTTCACAGAACATACTCTTAATCCCTCTGCTACCCTACTCACCAAAATTATCTAGGACATTTGTGTAATAAACAACTATCTCAAAATTTCATTGAGGTTCTCTTTTGATAAATATTACTTTTCCAGCATCCCCTTCAACAGTAATGTTTATTTTTGCATACCTTACATCTTTCAGTATTGGATGGTAGACCTTATGTCCCTGCTGCCCCTCAAAGCCTCTTCCAGGTCATTACATTCTATTAAAAAGCCTTGCCCTTCTGAGCCCTATATTCTTTCTCATTTCTGCCTTGCTGTCCACTATAAGGCTCCCATTACCTCCTCACTGATTAAAGGAAACTACTTTAGTTTCCCTCTGTACACCAAGTCCTGTCACCACCCTGGGTAACTTCAATGTTAATAGCTATCAAGTATCATGTCCTTTAATATTTTTTTTAGTCTTCTCACCTCTAATGATATTCTTCATCATTCCACCTCTGTCACTGAATCTGTAACATACCCCAGACCAACATGTAACATGTCCCACTTTCTGACCATAACCATAATCAGTCATAACCACTCTCTGGAATCATCTATGAACTGTTCCTCTACTTTTTCCCAATTCATCAATTCATTTATATATGTGTGTGTGCATACACACATACACGTATATATCTATATATACACATGCACACATATAAGGAAAGCATATATATGCTTTTCATTTATGTGTACATATACACACATACATAAATATACACATGTGTGTATATATACACATATAAGTGTGTGTGTGTGTATGCTTTTTTTTCCCTGCTCAGAGTCTTTGGACTATCCAGTTACACTCTTGGAATTATCTTTTGTCTTTGTCTTTTTGTCACCCTCACCTAGCAGAGCGCTAAACCAAACTAAGCCAATTACCTATTTTGAGTCTAGTCCCGGGCTGTCAACTATTATTGGAGAAAGTGACAGATCTATTTCACCAACTTCAAATGCAATCTTCAGGTTCTTTAACTTACTTGGATCAATTCATCTTCCCATTCTCTACAATTACTACTTCAAATTGTTTTGACTCCATTCTCAAACTTCTAACTCTTTCAACTTCAATATTATATTGTTTGACAAAGAAAACAGATTTATTATATGGGAAATATCTCCTATCAAACATAAACAGTATGTCTACTGGTAACAACCCTCCTTCCTTCTTTCTGTTCCTCCTCCTATTTAAAATCAGTTCTTCTTTTCAAAGAGATTCTTGATGAGAACTTCCCAAACATGAAAAAAGAAATGAAAATAGACATACAAGAAGCTAGAAGAATGCCAAATTACCACAATGAAAAGAAGCCAACAGCAAGACACATAATAGTAACCCTGGCAAGGGCCCAGGACAAAGAAAAAATAATGAAACTGACAAGAACAAAGAAACAGATCACATATAAAGGAAAACCAATCAGGCTGACATCAGATTTTTCTGAGGAAACACTGAAGGCAAGAAGGAATGGAGGGACATATGTAACAAACTCCAAGCCAACAAAATCCAACCAAGAATACTCTACCCCGCAAAGCTCTCCTTCCTCTATGAGGGGAAAGTAAGAACTTTCTCAGACAAACAAAGTCTACAGAAATTCACTTCTACAAAACCTCCACTCCAAAAAATTCTACTAGAACCATCAGAACCAAAACCAACAGAAAAACGAATAGAAAATAAATGACTAAATAAGTAAATAAGGTAAAGAATAGAACCACAAACAGGCAAACAAAATGGCAAAGATGAATGCCAGGGTATCAATTTTAACTGTAACCGGGAATGGACTAAACTCCCCAATAAAAAGACACAGAGTAGCAGGCTGGATTAAAAAACAAAACCCAACCTTTTGCTGTCTGCAGGAAACACATTTAACTAC
>JAGFMF010011589.1:551405-562300 GCA_019455555.1 Galemys pyrenaicus | reverse complement strand
GAAGATGGGAGCACGAGGGACTGAGGTGATGGTGCACTGGTGAGATGGTGATGGGGAATACATGGGGATTACAATTGATGGCGAGTATATGTAAATTTTAAAATATTTTAATAAAAAAAGAAAAAAAAATAAAATAAAATCAGTTCTTCTCCCAGCCTTTTTATCTTACCACTGTCCTCATTCTTCTATACCTGGCATCACGAGTTACCACTTCTTTTTCATAGTCACCTCTATGGAAGCACTTAGATTCTTCCAATCAGTACTTCCAGCGCCTCATCTCCTATTCCTCTCCTCCCCCTTTGATATATGCAATGTTTCTACCTCTCTCACCTCTTCTTCACAAACTTCTTGAGAGTATAGTAGACATTTGCTGTCTCTAGTCCCTCACTTCCCACTTAGTCCTAAACCTATTCCGATCCCTTCTACTCCCAGAACTAGAACAAAGAGCTCTCACTATGGTTGCCAATAAACTTGTACCTATATCTAGTGAATGGTATTTTCAGGCTGTATCTTCTTTCTCAGCAACATTTGATGCTTCTGAGTACGCGCTTTGTTGTCAACTCTTAACCTTGATTTAAGTAGTACCGTACATTTCTGGTCTTCCTCCTTAATACTTTTCTAGCTATTCTTTCTTAATCTCTGCAGGCTTCTGCATCTTTTACCAAGTCACTGTATGCTAGGTTTCTAAAGGCTCAGCACCAGACCACCTTATCTTCTCCAGGCTCTTATACTAGGCAACGCTTCAAACACCACCTACTCACAGATGACTCAATTTTTAACCAGGTCAGTCACCTCCTCTAAGCTAAGTACCCGCATACTTGACATCTCTTAGACATTTCAAAAGTACTTTGAATCCAACATATTCAAATGTTCATTCAACTGCTGTCTCTACCCATACTTGGCCTCTTTCTACTGTTAACATGATCAGTGAAGGGTACCATCTGTTTCATTATGTGAGCTAGAAACTCAGCAATTATGCTTGACATGCCTCTCTCCTTCATCTACCCATATCCACCAGTAAAAGTTGTCAAATTTACCTCCTAATATCTCTATAGCCTATTCACTTCCATCTTCATTGCCACCACCTTAGTACAAACCACCATTATCTCTTAGTGAAGTTACTTCAGTATCTCCCTATAGTTATCTGCCATGTATTCTTATCAAAATACAAATCCTCTGTTTGTACTCCTACCTCTTCCCCCATTAAAATGCCTCAAAAGATGTTTTTAGACAAAGAAAAAAAATCTTAGCAAGAACTGTAAGTTCCTAGCATAAGCTCTATGGTCCTCATTTACCCAACAACTTAATCACTTCAGTCTCTTTTTTACTCCCTATTCTCTAGCCCAGATGCCCTTCTTTCAGTTCATGCAGGCTCTTTCTTCCAACAGGGCCTTTTCACATACTGTTCTTGCCTGGGACACATTCCCCTTGCCTATCCCCCATCCTTTTTCACCTAGTTACTCATTTTCATATTTAAGGTCACAATCATCACTACTTCAAAGATTTTATAGACTCTTGGCCCATTCATTTGACAAACCCCAATCCTAAATTAAGTCAACTACCTATTTCCTTGTGCCAGACACAAGCTGCCAGCTGTTGCTCAAAAGACACTGATATGTACTACCATCTTCAAATGCACCCCCTTTTTTTTTAAGATTTATTTATTTATGCATACAAGCACTGGGGTACAGGCCAGAGATGTGGGGGGTGAGAGGATTCACCAGAGAGCGGGGAGCAGAACAGGCAGATAAACCGAAGTACACTGCTGAGGGGAGCAGTGGGCACAGCAGGAGAGGTCTGCCACACCATATGGGTCCCCTCCCTGGCCGGCAGCAGGGATCAAACTCATGCTGCAGTGGCTGCAGTTTGCTTCATAGTGCGTTGCTTAACCCACTGCACACCAGGGAGGCCCTTCAAATAGTCCTGCTTTTATAAACAATTACAGCATTATGCACCTCTACTATATAACTTACACACAAAAAATTAACATTTATCTTTGTGTCATTTGAGTCTTCCTTCCCCACTTTAAAATATAAGCTCCATGAAGACAGTTTGCCTTCTCCTCACGAATGTATCTATCCTTAATATTTAGCCCTATGGCTACCTATGTCAATTCTCAAAATATAACTCAAAGTCTGAAACTCATTAAGTATCTTACCTTGTAAATCTTCCATCAATTCAAACATTCCAGGATAGTTAACTTGAATTTCATCAGTGTCCTATTAAAAGTAAAAGGGAGAAAGAATATTCACTTGACATTCATGATAAAAAAAAAAAATACAGATTTAAAAAGAAGCTGTTTTTGTCACTTCAATTATTGCAGTCATTTTTGACATTTCAGAAAATAGCCTTCTTGTTAACTGAGGTACATTTTGTTTGAGCTACTTATTCTAATACAAATAACTAATTTTTCTCATTTCCACAATATAGTGGTTATCAGATTCACCTCACACAAATAATTTTTACATTTCTGTTCCCTGTAATCAAGTTATCTTTACACAAATTAACAAAGAAAGCAAGAGCGAGAAAGTGCCAAAACCTTTCTATAACATCATCAATACCTAGTTCCCTAGGTATTGATCTAGGGATGATGTAATTTCAGAAACAATGTTTCTGAATTATGTAATCAATGGGTTACTTGATCCTCTTTGATAGTTACCACAGTCAGTGTATTGAAGCCAGCTCTCCCCAGCAAATGTCCTAAGTCATTGACAGCAGTGAATGGAGAAATGTGTGGAGAAAATCCTCCTTCCCTTTCTGTTTCTGCTAACTGTAATGAACACCGAAGTTCATAGAGTGTGTCACCTCCAAACATTGCACCAATAAACACTCCATCTGGTTTCAAAACGTAATGAATCTGTGAGAAATACAAAACAATTCAAAATTTTATATATATGTTTAAATAATAAATGCATGGTGTCTAAATCAATATTACCATTATTTTGTCAAATTAGTAAACATAATTTAATAAATAATATCTACAATAACCCAGCTGTCAGAAAGTAATTGCCTTATGATATTATTGTAAAGATAGACAATACATTGAACTGGAATAAGCAGACAGGAAAATGAAAGAATACAAGTTATTTTTTAATGTTAAAAGTGTTTCAGTCCTTATTTAGGCTTTATTTTATGTTTTTGTGACTAGAAATATGCCATAAGAACTTAACTACTCTTCATACCAATCAAAATAAAATATAATAAAATTGGTTTTTATACTTAATATATTATGAAGCAATTACAGAATAGTATGTAAGCAAACCAACTATAAAATCTTTGATTGTATTCCTCTGCCCCCTTAAAGTCACTGTTTTCTTTTGTCATCAAACTCCAGTACAACTGGTACCTATTTAGTACTCAGCAATCTGCAGCTTCTTTCTACCTCAAAAGACTTATCATTCCCATGGATTTTACAAGGTCTGACTTTTCAGTCCATACCTTTGTATCATCCCAGAACGCTAATCTCAACTTCAACCTCCTGGGGAATAGATATTTGTCTCTTGCCTCAATCCCTGAACACATCCAACACATACCCAACACTCATTCTCAAAGTCCTTGCCCCATTCCCATATTTTTCTATCAATTAACATTTTCTATTCCCTTTATCTGATCATTACCTTTCTTTACCCTAATTATTCTCCTTGTACCTAAACTCAGAACTTTAAAGTGACCATTGACTCCTCATTCTCTTTGATCTAACCAGTCACCAAACTGTTGATTCTTTCTTTACAGAGTCCAAAATGCCTTTCTTTTTTGTTATAACACCAACCACTGGCACCTACGTTTAGTTTCTCATGCCTGGACCACTAAAACAATCTCTTCATTTAAACAAATGTTCCCGACATCAGTACTCTGATAAGCAAAATAAAGATATCCTGCAGAGCCATTTAAAAATACATATAAAACAAAGCAATGACTAGCAAAAGAATCAAATCATTATCTTCAAAATTCTCCAGTGGCTCTGTAACTGTCACCTAAGTATTCCTAAACTTGTTTCCAATATACCTATTTCCCAGTTTTAATCTAATCTCCAAAAATCTAAGGCTTCCTATTTGTCCTTCTATCCTGCTAGACTCTCATACCCTCCCACTTAATCTTGTAATTCTGCTTTCCTACAATGCCTTTATACTCCAAATCCAATCCACCTTCTACAGATCTATTTAAGAAAGTCTTTTTACCTTGATCACTCCAAACTAGAGTGATCTCTTCCCTCCCCTAAACACAATGCTTTTTACCTACCCCTTGACTATTTGTTGATGAATATCAACAGCAAACATTTATATAGCACTCTCTATAAACATAGAGAAGATATAAATATAAACAAATAGGTTCATATAAAAAATTTATAGGCAATTCAGGAAGAAAAGAAACCCACACAGAAAATGTCTTATATCAATAGTATCTCCACAAGTTACTAAAGTTTTCAAACATATTTAAAACATTCATTAATTAGAGTTCTTGAATTCCTAAGGAGGCTGGTATTGCCCAATATACTTAATATGTCAAAAAGCACCAAGTGTTCACAGCCCACAGAAGAAAATATTTGATTGCCTCCATCTTCCAACCATCAGAACTGTAAAATGGTTTTATAAGGTTTAAGTAACAACATGGGTTATGAGAATCAACACTATGTTTTCTTACCTGTTCAAGAGCTCTAGGAAGATCATTCACCCAGTGCAAACTAAAATAAGAAAATATATTATTTGTTTTAGCTTAATTCATATAGTTAATTAGTATAATTACTTCTAGTATAATGATACATTATAAAAAGTTGCTAATTTTGAAGTTTGAAATTGCATGCCAAATTTCACTGCTTCCATACAAATTGTAAAATAAAAAATATTCTGAAGAGAATATGTCACACTAAAAATGTAACAGATCAATTTGCCTAGGTTTTTTTTCACCATTGAGTAAAAGTTAGTTTTTCTATAGATATACAAATAGCCAACAGATAAAAAGATGCTCAAAATTATTAATCATCAGGAAAATGTAAACAAAAGGCACAATATTATCACTTTATACCTACTAATGTGCATACTATTAAACAGAGATAAGTGCTGGCAAGGATGTGGAAAAAATGGAACCCTTGTGTATTATTAGGAATGTAAGCTGATAGAATCAGTATGATAACTGTAAGGAGGCTGCTCAAAGTTAAAACTAGAACTACCTTATGGTCCTACTTACAGGCACATATCTGAATAAAATGAAAACACTACGTCTAAGAGATACCTGTACGTCCATGTTCATTGCAGCATTATTCACAGTAGCCAAGACATGGAAACAATCTAAGTGTCCAGGAATGGATGAGTAAGAATGTGATATACACACAGAAAAACAAAAGAAAACAGGAAAAAAGAGACCCTGCCTTTTGTGACAGTATGTACGGATCTTAAGTGTATTATGCCAAGTGAAATAAGTAGAGAAGGACAAATACTAAACATTCTCATATGCAGAATCTAAAAAAGACAAAAAAGAGGGTATAATGGTGGCTGTCACGGTAAGAATGACAGAAACAAGGACATATTGGTCAAAGGGTGCAAATTCTTATTGTGGCAATCATTTTACAACACATACTTGTCAGGAGTCTTTTCCTTAAATTAAGACTTTATGGTGATTTTTAATGTCATGATAGAATCTGAATACTTTCCTAAATTTGTTTGGTACACTTCAAAAAGCAAGCAAGAAATTACAAAACTCACTAAAGAAAGCAGCGTGAGTAACCAACTCTCCCAGTTTGCCTGCAAATGAGGGGTTTTTGAGACAAGCCTTTCAGTAACAATACTGGCAAAGTCAGGAAAACTATGATGACTGTTACCCTAAAAAAAGCTATCAATCAAGTGGGTTGTACTGATCTAAGAATGTTCTCACATTTGAATTTTGGAGCCAATACATGCTTTCAAACTCCTACTCCCATCAATATCAATTTCAGGATACTAAGTTAAAAGAGAGGAAAACCCTTCATTACAGATGAGCTTCCCCAAACTGAGGAAAGCTGGTGGGGGAAGGGGGGAGGGTGAGGGGGGGGATGGAGATGAGATATTATATCATATTATATCCACTGGGGGAGGCGGCATAAAATCCAAAATTCTATACCAAAGATATCTTCCAAGAAATTATAAACTAAGAAAGCTGGTTTGTAACAAGTTAACTAAATTTTTACTCCATTATGTATTTTCTTTATCCTATAATATTAATACTTTATGACATAAATTATAACAATTTTCAAACATATTATACTTTTTACCAACCTTAAACTGCTAACCACCAGGTCAAATGAATTTTCTTGGAAGGGAAGGAATTCTTCATCAGCTAAAACACGGACAATAGGAATTTCTGTTTCTGAGCTATTTTTCTAAAGTTTAAAAAAAAAGTTCAAAAATACATTTATATAAAATCTCAATTACTAATATATTGCATGTAAGATTTAAGTCAATGTTACATTTACGTTGTTTCCATCCCCTTGCCCCCAGAAAAAAACACAGAGAAGGCACTCAAAAAGTTTTACTTCACCAATACCAGTTAGATGAAAAACATAAACAGGATATCCACCTCACATTAATACAGACCTCAGAAATATGAAAGTTTCAGTGGAATAACTAAAGTGACATAAATACTACATGAACTGTGTGTAAGCACTTTTATATTCTTAGACGAAAACACCAAGTAAAGAAAGCTTGGATGTCAGAAACTGTAAAGAAAAAGATTGATATATTTGATGATAATCAAAAATTTCTGAAAAGTAATAATGTAAACACCACACTGAGGGAGATATTTAGAACATATATGATGGAAGATTAATACGCTCCATAAAAAACAAGCTGTTACTACCAAGAATAAGAACATTCCAAGGCAAAAGAAGAAAGTATGAAGTATATGTAAATACAAAATACAAAATCTATAAGAATTTCAAATAGTCAAAAGATATTAACAGTAGTTTCGCTGTTAGTAATCAAGAAATGCATATAAAAAAGAAAGAGAAAGAAAGAGAAAAAAGTACTTTTATATATTTTTTCAATCTTTCTAAATGCAAGATAAACATCAATAAATACATAAATTATTTCCAGAAAGAAAAATAAATGTAAAAAACAAAGTTTCTTCACATATGGATACTTGTCATATTACTGGTTATC
Source organism: Galemys pyrenaicus (assembly GCA_019455555.1). Classification (NCBI taxonomy): domain Eukaryota; kingdom Metazoa; phylum Chordata; class Mammalia; order Eulipotyphla; family Talpidae; genus Galemys; species Galemys pyrenaicus. Next base: position 555,170 of record JAGFMF010011589.1, on the reverse strand, counting down.
AAGAAATCAGAAATATAAGTGTCTTTCAGTAGTGTCTTTCTTTAGCTAAATAAACATGGAATACAGGCATGAATCATTTAACAATGGGATTGTGTGCTGAGTAATGTTTTGGGAGGCAATTTCATCATTGTGCAAATGTCAGAGTGTACTTACACAAACCTAGATGATATAGCTTAATATACATGTAGGCTAGGAACTACTACCATATATTAGTCACTGACTGAAATGTGGATGTGTGGTACATGACTATATTAATATGGGAATACGATATAGTCAGTTCAAAAGATGGTGGGTATATGGCAAATGTCACTTATTGATATAAAAGAATGACAGTCTATAAAAAAAAGGGCACATGAGCACTGACCTGAAACTATGTTTTGTAAAGATAGGTATATGTGACTTTTCCTTTCTCCTTTATATTTCATGTATTGTTTAGTTCTGTGCATGTACTATATTTATAATCAGAAAAAATAATGCTATTTTCATCTTAAAGGAAAATAAAGAGAAGAACTGAAAATCCAATCAGGAAATTAGAAACTAACAGCATTAAAAATTTACCTACCAGAGCATTTTCTGCAATGTCTGTTTGGAAAAACTTTCCAACAGTTTCCTATAATAGAATGAAGTTGATCAGATAAAACAGTAACAAAGCAAAACAACTATTAAAACTGATGAGAAAGGGATAATTATAGATCTATTTTCAGCTTTGTAAGGCTAGTTTTCTGCATAAAACCAGTATGACACTTTCATATATCAAATATCTTTAATAATGAATATTGTAAAATGCATGCAGTCAACCCAGTATTTAACTATTTAATAAAGAACATAGATGTGAATAATTCACGTCCTAATTTATTCCACTGAGTTAAGACTTAAGTGTTAACTTTTCCATGGTATGGTTACTAAGAAGTAGTTCCCACTCCTGTGCCTTCAAAAGGTGTGGCAATTTCTTTCTGCCTTTTACCTATTCATTAAAAGAGCTTACAAAGAGTATACAAAGATTTAACAAACACAGATACTTGGAGAACCTTAGTGGTTTCATTTCCTTCTGTTTTGCCTATCCTCTTTCTTTCAAGGGTAAAGGAAATCTCTCCCAAACACCTTATGTTATGCTCTCTTCTCTTCAGAATCCTGCTCCCTCTATCACCATCCCTTCCAATTTTCAACTTCTGTCTTTTGTGTATTTTCCCCTCACCTTACAACAGGCATAAGCCTCTCAATTTTGAAAAATCTCCTTAACTTCCCTCATCTTCTATTTGCTGTGTTAATAATCCCTAACTATTCTCACAAATGTCTTTCTCCCCAATTTTTTTGTAATCAATTTCCACTTACACTGCTCTATATAAACAATTAATAAAGATACTCTATTAACCTAGTGACCAACTACAAGTATGTTCGCCATCAGTATGCCTTTACTTCGTCATCTGTGCATACATAACACCGTGATAATTTCTTAGAAACTCTTTCAGCATGGTCTTTTTTTGTTTGATTCCTTCCTCTGCTAGAGAAGCTAATTCTTTTCACTTCAAAAAAACTTCCCTGTCCACAACTTTCAACAGTTACCCTACTGCAAAACTCCTCCATTACCTGGCCATTGCTGATGATATAAAGACCACTGGTATGCTGGTAAACGTTCAGGGGAAAAAAAGTTTGTCAATTCCCATAGTTTATTTCACAATGACAGAATTCATGCTACCAACATGATGTTGCTAAATACAGGGTTAAGAAGAGATGAGCTGGCATTCAGCACACAACTGGGTATAGGATACTCATATTGGGGCTACACATACACTAATGAACACCAGGTACGAGCTGTTAGGAGAACAAAAAGCAACTATGCAACATCTATGTTAATTCCAGAGATGACATGACTAGGAAGGCCTTCATTCTGATGTTTCAGTCTCCATCCCTTGTAAGGTATGATTATACTTCCAGATGCTTGAGTGACATGAGAGCCTCAAATAAATGATTTTAAATTGGCTTCAGTGGATTTCTGCTATTTGCAATCAAGAGATATTTTATGAAGGCACTTTCTTATTATTCTCAACATATTTGTTGTCTCCTCATTTTCCACCCCTAAAAACATTGTGGAAGTTTTCCTTCAACACTCTTCCCCCAGAAAACTTAATATTCCTACAGTTTCAATTGTCACCTACAACAGAGGATTGCAAGTAAAAACAATAGCTCCAGTTTACCAAATACCCTGTCTCAATTCCGTTCCCAATCTTTGGAGATTGATATCACAGATCACATTTTACAGAAACTGAGGTCTGGAGAAGTTGGCTAAGTGGTTCAACAGTACATAGACAGCAAGTGGCTGAGCTGAATTCTGAACCCCTACATGTCTTACTTCAAGTTACAACTCTTAACCTCAACATCTTCATCCCAGTTCCACACTTCCAAATACCTGCCAGACATTAACAATAATATATTCCACCACACCTCAGACTCAACATATCTAAAATAAGAACACCACTGCTCTTTGCCCCACCATATCCTCTAACTTTTTTCAGTCACTGAAGTAATAACTTCAAAGTTACCTTGCATTCGATATTCATCTAATTGGTACTAAATTAAGATATTAAATATTCGTTTGATACCTATCAAGTTCTAGGTACTGGGGAGTGATTAACAAAAATTAGCATGTCTAGGGGGATGATATTCTAGAAGAGAAGATAGACACCAAACAATCAAACACACAGTAGGTACTAAGTGCTGTGGAAACAAAGCAACTAGCCAGTGGAGAATGGGGCCTACTTTGTACAATAGTCAAGGAAGAGATCTTTGATGAGGGGTCATATGAGTGAAGACCTGAGAGAATTGAAGATGTGAGCCTCATAGGTAACTTGGGGAAGAGAATAGAGAATAAGTAGATCTATCAGTAAGGTCCATATATAAAAAAAATCAAAGAAACAAAAACCACTTCAAGGAAAAAAATACTTAAGAGGGGACACAAATTCTGTTTCTACCACTTAAAAAATTAGCAATGTTGATTTTACCAAAAAAATCAGTATGATACAAACCAAATGACTAGAAAATTCTTTCCTTAAAATTAGTCACTTTTAGAAAGATAAATACTGTGGTTATCATTTATATGTAGAATCTAAAAAGAGTCAAATGTGTGAAAAACAAAGAGTAAAATGAAGGTTGTAAGAATAAGATTACCAGGAGGCAGAGGTTAAGGGGATAAGACTGGTGTTATTTAAGGATACAAATCTGCAATGACTAGTAAACAATGCAGAGAGATCTAATGTTTAACTACAGACAAAGATAATTGCACTACAGGCATAATTTGATATACGTGTTAAATGTCACTATTTGTGTATAAATGTACCCAAAAACATGCTGTATATCTTCAATTTATACAATGTTATATGCCAAATATAGTCAATGAAAAAAAAAAAACTAGCCAATTTTTTTCATCAAATATCTATACCTTATTCAAATGTTGTGCTATGTAACCTCGTCCACAGCCAACATCCAAAGCAAGGGGAAAATCTCTAAAAAATAAACAGAAAAATTAAGCTTTTCTGCAATATATTGGTACATAAAATCATTTTTAAGAAATAATTATTCATAGGGCCTCCCTGGTGGCGCAGTAGGTTAAGCAACGCACTATGAAGCAAACCGCAACCACTGCAGCACAAGTTCAATCCCTGCTGCCGCCCAGGGAGGGGACCCACATGGTGCAGCAGACCTCTCCTGCTGTGCCCGCTGCTCCCCTCAGCAGTGTACTTCCATTAATCTGCCTGTTCTGCTCCCCGC